>JAAMXU010000059.1:0-11653 GCA_019693545.1 Chaetoceros muelleri | reverse complement strand
TTACAAGACATTCAAATGACAACACGAATTGTCGTGACAATGAAAAATAAATACCCAATTCACATTGTCGGCAATGACGTCTTGAATGAAAAGTATCTGGATGATTATTTTCGGGATCAAGTACCAAGTGTTACAGAAGAAAAGAAACCCATGGCTGATATCGCACAGGACATGAGTTTGCCACTGCAATTTGTAACGAGTGCCCTAACAAAACGCATTCAAAACGGATTATTGGTCGGAATAAAAGTCATGACACTGTGGGACGGGACCAAACAAATCGTGACGCAACAATATGAGGAAAAGATGTTTCATTTGCTAGAGGATCTTTTGCAAAATGCTCAAGAACCGATATCTATGGCCAACATTGTAAATGATATTCCATTGGAACCCAGTGCCATGTTGAATTATATTCGAACCCAATGTGGGAACCATCATCTGGGGGGATACCTTCAAGAGGATTCTTCCTCTTGCGTCCTTGTTGCTAATCCCTTGAGTGCCGTGTATGTTCCAAGATCTTACAAAAAGAGACAAGAAGAAGAAGTTGTGTCATTCTTTCGTGCAACTGGATGCATTACCTTTGATAAGTGTGAACAAATTGGTCTTTCAAAGAAGAATTTAATAGACATTATTTCGGTGGACAATGTGAGTTTTTTGTAGCATGGTCGCGATCACCGTCATGATACTGTCATGTATGATGCTTTGGACAAGCACATTCCATTTTTGCTCACAATCTACCTACCGTATTGCTTTGTTCATTCACAGCCTCAAGTAGTGACTCTAAACAAATGCATAGTCTATCGTAGTATGATTGAGCCACCTATCCGGTCTGCCTTGGAAGAATGCATGGCATTGGATACATTTTTAGATCTCTCTCCGTATTTTCCTGAAACAATGTCCGTGTCGGACTGTGTGACGTTTTTGAAGGACTATGTATTTTGTGAAATGGATGATTCCGTCCTTTTAGGATGTTTGATCTTTCTAGTAGACAAGGAACCATTTTATTTCAGTCATGGAATGATCAAGAATGTATCCACAAAGCTTTTGCAGTCCTTGATTGTAGACTTTGCAAAACAAAAGGCGAAGCAAATCGTAGAAGGGCCATCCGAAAGTGTTTCGGCCGATCATGATCATGAAATTGCGCACAAATCAAACAATCGAAAGTTTGGTAGAGGATCATCGAAAAAGAAGAGAATGAAAAAAGACGCTTTGTGTGATAAAGCGGTATCTTATGGAATTGTCCCCCTTGTAACCATTGCAAAAGCCGTGGCTCAAGAATATCCAGATCTTGCCGAGATACAAGTAGGTTATGATATTCCTTTGGAAGATGGTCATATTCCTCAATGGAATGATGAACTGGATGGAAGTGATGGCCCGCTCTATTCGTTTTGTCGTCATGTCTTTGGAACATCGGTTAAATTCCAAGAGGATTGTACCAAAGCTGTGGAAGCCGAGATTGCCAGAGTGAAAGCTATCAAGATTGGGGCTTCCATACAAAGTTGCAGCACAACGAATGCGGCATATATAGAAGCATCTTTTGAGAATGCGTTCAAATCTGCATGTCATTTTCTGCAGATAATGGCCAAGTATCCCAAATCATTATTGAACCCTGACCAGGAACAAAATCATAGAGGGAAAGAAGAAATTATGGATTGGTTTTTGAATACTTGTGCAGCTGATTTCACCAGACGTTTGACGGAGTATGCTTTGTTCAAATATGGAGTGCAGCCAACTTTATTTTCATTTTATCATGATCAAGAGATGCCTTTAGAATCCGACTATTTTTACAGTGAAATCGATACGTTTACGAAACGCAATTTCTCTCGAATATTTTTATCCTGTCGCACTGACAAAGATTCCACAAAATGTAATCCTTTACAAAAGTTGCGTGATGTTCTACCTGCCGACAAAGGAGCAAATCTAGCGCAAATGTGGATTTTATGCGGGGGGCAAGCGTATTCTGGCGGTGAAATACCAATGGCAGATGGCAGTAGAACATTTTCTCCAGGAAACCTTGAGAAATTTTTGAGTCATATTCAGGAGACATGCCTCAGTATTTGTGGAATACCCTACAAAATCCTAGATAAGAAAATTGAAAAACAAATTTTGACGTCAAGAAGAAAAGAGCTGTAAGTAAGGTTTTCTATTTTCTCACATTAGATATTGGCCTCCAAATATACCATTCTAACTCCCATGTCTCTCTTCATCATCAAGTACATCTCAACTGGAGCATGCTACATCTCCTAACGATATAGTGGAACTATCATTCATAATTTTATTCCAAAAGCTGAAAGGATTTGCTATTTGCAATATCACAGAGTTCGCCATTGATGATTTATGTTGTGAAAAGAAGATTCCTATTGCGGTTGTGGAGGTGCTACAGAAAGTCACACAATCGTTCATGCAAGGCAACGAGATCGATGCTACAACATTGAAATCGGTCAAAGAGCTTGGGCTTTGCAAAGACTTGTCAGGGTATTGTGCACAATCAGTTCGGTAATGCTGTCCTATACAATATAATCAGGGCTTAAACTAATTAGTTACATCAATGACATCTGTCATGTGTCTGTCGGGTAGTGTGGGACAATGCCATTCTACTACAATATTTGTGCAGGTTTTCTACAGTTACATGTCAGGATACTCGATCCTCCACTTCTGCAAGATGTCATCATTTCTTTTCCGAACATGCACTGACTTGGAGATTTCATCATCGACGGAAGGTATATCAAGTAATGCAACAGCTCGCAATCCCCATCTTTTGAAGTTAGCTTTATTATTCAACCAAATGAGGGAGTTGTGGATGGGATCAAAAATAAATGTAAAGTTCGAATTCCCCTTTCTCTTTGGGCAAGGTTTCATGGCAAATTTCTTTTCTCCTTTAATGTTTGTCATGCACAATTTCTTGTTATGGAACGATCTCATTTGACCCCTACCATTGATATTCCACAATTGATGTTCACTCTCCTTGCATACTTCTACAATAACTTGCGCCCCTTCACCCGCATCGCGTCGAGTCAAGCACCAACTTTGACCATCATCATCGTCATCCTCCTTAAACTCCGAGACGACATTAAAATGCTGATCCTGTTCCATACAAAATGACGGTTTTGGCTCAACGTGCTCTCGGCAAATCGTTTCCTTGATCCAATCCTCATAGACGGTCCCGATCCGTTCATACACAGTGGTGTAGTCCTGACAATCATCTGCTCCCGTTGACACAATGCCCACGAGCTTTTGAGCCGTGACATCGTACAGAGGACCACCACCGTCGTAATAACAGGGTGATTTGAGTGGATCCCTATTGGCTGCACACATAACCTGATGGGTAATGTTCCATCCCGATTCATCAATGACAGCCTGTATGCATTCATCATTAGATAAGAAATGTTGTTCAAGATGCAAGAGTCTATCCGACATGGCACTGTTTTGGAAAACAACGACAAAATCATGAGAGAATTGATTCTTTCCTCGGCAGCAATGATTGCAAATGCATATACAATGTATCGAAAAAGACAGAGACAGAGACTCACCCTGTTTCAACGTTGGTCGTGCCAAATCCTGCTGTAAAGAGATTTCCTTGTCCTGAAATGTACATTGAAAATGATCAACAAAGGGAGAAGAAACATAGTGAGTCCTCTATCCATTCGAACCAAACATTTGAAAAAAAACAGCCAACAGTCAACAACCAAACCAAACCAACCAATACTAATGACTGCCTGCTCATAGAACATACCTGTCTGATAGGACAATGCAAGTTTTCCATGGTCCATCTTGGAGGGTTGAATAGTGGATGTTTCATTCAATTGGACAAGCATAAGATTCGGACCACCATTGTCATAATCAGGATGAATAAATATCTTTTCTACCATTTTATCTTCATAATATTGTCCACAATTAGTAGTACTACTGGTAATATCATCATCTTCATTACAAAGAAAGCCAATTCTGGATATGGTCTCCTTGGGTACAATCGTGTCTGCATAGTTTGCTTTGGTGATGAAAAATTGTGGAGCAATCAGGACCCCTGCTCTGTTTTCCACTCTGACAAACCAATTGTAGGAATCAAGAGGTGCTTCTTGTGCTCCTCCTACAATCAACTCTCGATTCTTGGCCTCCTGTTGTTGCTGTTGTAGTGGATGACCTTTCTGAAGCAAAAATACTAGTAATATAAGAATGCCAAGAACATGAGTATTCATCCGAAAGAACATCATGATGGAGGAGTTGTACCGAATTCTACAATGCATTTGCAACGAAGAATGAATGGAATCGCGATTATACAGTAGATCCTCCATCTCGTGGTGAGTTGTGTTTCTCTCGTGGAAAAGAAATCTTGCTTGTGTGTGTGAATGTTTTTAAAATTGAAGCGAGTCCCATAAAATCTGTCTACAAGGATTTTAGTTTGGGTGGGAGGACGCCGGTCAGTACGTAGTAGCGTAGCACTGTACTGTAGTATCTACTGCACTAAAACTGAAGGCCTGGTAGTTCCGGTACTGAGTACCATGATGATACAAAAATACCCCCCCCCCTGCTGGTGGTTCCATGATAGAAACACCATCCCATGTTGCGCCTCTATTCACTTCTTGACAACAAATATCTTCTTGTCTTTTCTTTCAACTGAGAACATAACTGCACTCCTGTACTGCCTGTATTACTAACAAACAAACACTTATTTATTTATCATTATTAATTTAAGATCAGGCAAGGTGACTCGTTTCACAAGAAAGAATCCATTGCTTTTAGCAGCAGCTTTTCTAACAAAAATTAGAAATTGCACTAGCATGGCATCCACAGAATCCTCTTCTTCCCATCAGAAGGCAATCAAAGAAGTTCTAAGAAGGCCACCATCTCATTGGGTCGGAGATGGCTTTAAAGTATTTCCAGGTAAGATTTCCTTCCTTGATGATTACTTTGTTTTTAAAAGGATGACTGTGTGTTTCGTTTTCAATCAGTTGGTATGATTCTTTGTATTTTTTCTTCAAACTGCTGCTGTTCCTTGCTGTATGTCTCACATGTGATTACTATATATATGATGATTGTTCTTGTCATTCTTGTGCATCTCCAGTGTTTGCAGACAAGGCCTTTACCAAAGAACTGTCCCCCTTTCTCATGTTTGATTATGCGGCACCCAAAGAATTCCCCCCTTCTTCTTCTAGAGGTCATCGTCGGGGTGTCGGACAACATCCCCATCGAGGATTCGAAACCGTCACCATTGCCTTTCAGGGAGAAGTCCAACACCGAGATTCCACCGGCAATACTGGCATCATTGGTCCTGGAGACTGTCAATGGATGACGGCGGCCAGGGGAATCATCCATGAAGAATTTCACAGTGAGGAATTTACGCAACGTGGAGGAGTCTTTGAAATGTGTCAGTTGTGGGTGAATTTGCCCAAACAGTATAAAATGTCACCAGCTAAATATCAGGGAATTTTAGATGGAGACATTCCTCGTGTGCCTCTTTTGGAAAAGGAAAGGGACGATTTGCAGGAAGGAGTGTGCAAGGAGGAAAAATCAGAGCAGGGCCATGCCAATGATGGATACGTGAGGGTTATTGCCGGTTCGTTTCGTGGGAAGAAAGGTCCAGCGGAAACCTTTACTCCCATCAACATGTGGGATATCATCCTTCCAAATGGACAAGGCAAAGTATTTGAATTGGAGGTGGAAAAGGGACATACGACGCTTCTCTTTGTGAGAAGAGGTGAGGTTAAGATTCAGAATAAGACACTTGGATTGGCAGATGTTGCCATCATGACACGGGAGGGAACCAAGATTACGGTAGAGTCCTTGGCCAAGGATACTAGTTTGTTGGTTTTGTCGGGAGCACCAATTGATGAGCCTATTGCAGCAAGAGGACCATTTGTGATGAATACTCATCAAGAATTGATGGAAGCCATGCAAGATTATAACATGGGAAGAAATGGATTTCATCACTTTTGATCAATGACAATGAATGCATGCATGCGTAGGTTAGATCATAGAGGTTGAAAATCTGGAACTGTCATCTTTTAACAGTATTACAATATATGTATGGCTTATATGAAGATCGTTTTTAGTCTTTACCATCATGAGGGAGGTGGTATACAACTGTGCATCGTATTAATTAATTAATGTCTCTAACAATGGAAATGTGATCAATGCAAGTACTTGTACCAGTGTGATTGAATACACTGTATGATACACAACACATAACGCGCACCCCCCTCCTCTCCTGTGGGCTATGAAGAACACAAAATGCGACATGTACTGCATTTTTTAATTCAAATACTTGCATTTCAGAGTTCAGAGATAGATTCCTAGATAGATGGATACGTAAAAGAGACCATGAGCCAATTAGCCAAGCACTGGGAAACGACTTTTATTCATGTGGCCCCGACATTCAGTGGTAGTTTATCGGCTATTTCTTCAGCTCTCATCATATATGTTATCATGAGATCCGAAACGAGGCTGTCCAGTATTTACCACCGAATTATGTTTGGGATGAGTTTAGCGGATGTATTGAATAGTACAGCAGTTGCATTATCCACATTGCCCATGCCCTCTTATATGCCACAAGAAGAAGAGCTGGAGTATCGTTGGACCGGTACTCGATTGGGCAACACTTCTACTTGCAATGCCCAGGGCTTCTTTCAAACATTTGGATTAGTGACCACCATTCATTACAACAGTATGTTATGTTTGTATTATGCCTGTGCCATTGCATTTGCCATGAAAGAGAACAATATTACAAAGTACGTGGAACCAGTGCTGCATGGACTTCCAGTGTTGTACGGTCTTGTGCCGTCCTTGTACTTTTTATTCAATGATTTATACAATCCTCAAATGGGAAAAGACCTTCCTTACACTTCCTGGTGCATGCCTTCAGGTTATCCCATGAATTGTAGTGATGGCAGTGAAGAATGTATCCGGGGTTTCAATGCAACTAGCTTGCTACTCATTAGCGGTGGACTCACATCTTTCCAATCATTTTTCATTATTGTCGGATCATTGTCATTGGTAATTCGAAAGGTGAATAAAACTGAAACACTCTTGTATGATGCAGGTAACCAACCAATCGCAAACATGCAAGACCTGATCGAGAAGCACATAAATACAAAGGCAGTGCTTGTGCAAGCAATACTATACATTTTAGCATTCGTGATTGGTGTGTTTCCTCCCTTTCTCAGATATATTACGGAACAGAGTGACCCGTCAGAAATGTTTTTGCAGAAGTTACTCGAAGTGACTTTATTTCTTCTTCCTCTTCAAGGATTTTTCAACTTCTTCATCTTTATTTCATACAAGGTTTATAACTATCGTCGTGTGAACAAAACAGAGTCCATTTGTCATGTATTAGGGTTGCTGTTTTTTACATCGGCACATGAACCGTATTATATATCCAGAATATCCATTATTCAAAATGAAGAAGATACGTCCGATGATGACATTGCCGAAGGCAATCTGTTGGACATTATGACTCAAGACGAAGGTTGTGAGGTAATGATGAATTATCGTCTTCATTTCATATCAAATGGCTGTATAAGTCATTCTGTGAAGGACGAGGCGACAGATGATGGTAATGGTAGGGAAAATGAACAATCTCTTGAATCTTCTGGACCATCTTTTAGGTCAGAGGATGCTTCTTTTCCTTCAAAAAAGCCCTCTTTCATGCTACTACTCAGGGGATGGTAGTTCGTCTGGAGAAAAATGCCCTTGGGAGAAAGTCATGTAGTGTTCTCAAGAGACTATTTTCAAATTCAATGCGAACACGGTCTATTTCTTCCTAAACGATAGATTCCATTTGGTTCATGCTATAATCATTTTTATGTAATCCGTAGACAGATGATAGAATGGAAGAAATGAGAAGAGAGCAACCATGTAAAGGGTTTGGGCGGGGATACTTCCTTGTGCGTAGAAGGTATCAGCAGGAAAGATGATGAGAGCATAAAGAAATCAAATAATGATTAATGTATCTATTTGTCTGATTCATGGAACATTCAGGTTTGAGTCACTTGTGTTTGGGGCTGGCCAAGGATACTAACTTGTTTGTTGGTTTTGTCGGGGTAGCCGTTAGATGAGCCTGTTACATCAAGAGGATCATTTTTGATGAATACTCACCGAGATTGATAAAACTCATGCATGATTATGATATGGGAAGAAATGAATTCGACCCAATTTGTATACCTTACAATCGAGCGATGGCTTACTATCTACTAATGTACATATGCTAATATTTAAATTGAGACGACTATTGCTGGATCCTCATTGCGTTTTCTGCGTAGTAGCTATAAGATTCCCCCGACACGGAATCATCCTGATCTGAGTGATATGACAAAGGACTCTTGGAGGGAAACGAGGCAACCTCGGAAGGGAAAGAAATGTTGGTACTAGAATCATTCGACAGACCATTTTCACTCCCTTCCTCTGTAATTTCAACATTGTTGTCATTTGCCTTTATGGAAGAAATATCCCTACACGGTATATGTGACATCATGATTTGAAGACGATACCTCATGGCATCATCACAGCCTTCGTCTTGAGTCATTACATCCAAGAGTTGTTTTTCGGCAACGTCGTCATCGTAAGCATCTTCATCATTCTTCCAAACAAAGGATATCCTGGATATAAAGTATGGTTCATGCGTCGAAGTAAAAAACAACAATCGTAAAACCTGACTTAGGGACTCTGTCGTATTTGTACGACGGTAGTTGTAAACCTTGTATGAAATAAAGATCAAGAAATTAAAAAATCCTTGAAGAGGAAGTAGGAAAAGTGTGGCAGCTAGTGAGCGTTGCGAAATCATTTCGGATGCATGATATTGCTCAGCAATATACCTGAGAAAGGGAGGAAACACACCAATCAAGTAGGCAGCAATGTAGAGAAGTGCTTGTACAAGCACTACCTTTGTATTGATATGTTTTTCCATGAGCTCTTCGATGTTCGTCATTGTTTCGTTTCTGCTTATATCCTGCAACATTTTTTCGGTCCTTCTCACTCTTCGAATGACTAATGTCAGTGATCCGACAATGATGAAAAAAGACTGAAAAGCTGTGATGGTACTGCTAAGAATCAGCACCTTGGTTGTATTGAATCCTTGGATGCATGCATCTTTTCCGTCCCCGCCACCACAGTTCAATGGATAACCCGAAGGCATGCACCAGGAGGCGTAGGGCAATATATTTCCCATTTGAGGATTGTACATATCATTCACTGTGAAGGACACGGCTGGCACCAAACCGTAGACTACTGGAAGTCCATGCAGCACTGGTTCCACGTACTTTGTAATATTGTTCTCTTTCATGGCAAATGCAACCGCACAGGCATAATACAAACATAACATACTGTTGTAATGAATGGTGGTCACTAATCCAAATGTTTGAAAGAAGCCCTGGGCATTGCAAGTAGAAGTGTTGCCCAATCGAGTACCGGTCCAACGATATTCCAGTTCTTCTTCTTGTGGCATATAAGAGGGCATGGGCAAGGTGGATAATGCAACTGCCGTACTATTCAATACATCGGCTATACTCATCCCAAACATGATTCGATGGTAAATACTCGATAATCTCGTTTCGGATCTCATAATGACATAAATAATCAGTACCGAAGAAATAGCCGATAAACTACCACTGAATGTCGGGGCCACATGAATAAAAGTCGTTTCCCAGTGTTTGGCTAATTGGCTCATGCTTTCTACTCTTTGCTATCTCTGGGATCTGGGAATATGTCAAGATAATATGATTGATTGGTTATGTTGTGTGATGGAGCAGAAAAGTTACTGACTAGTCTAGAGTGACCACCCTCTCTATCTAGAGCACTGTCTACTGCCTTGAATTACTGGGGTGAGATCTCAAACGTGAATTTTATTGTTGTTCGCACTGTACTGTGCAGTATGTTGCAACAAATATTTTCAATCATGTGTGCAAGTGAGTGTGGGGCATTCGCGTGCTATTTTTCCTACAGTATTTCCCAATGAATTTGTACAATTCAATGACATTATTTCGACCTATTTCGACCACCTTGTCCCGCCTAGCTCCAGTGGTATAGATTTTTTGGAATTTTTCATGCCACATACTATCATCACACATTTATTTTGCTCACAATTATTGTGCATCGCGTTACTCGATGACAGACCTCGAGAGACTGAGATACGCTGAATATTTTTCAATGTTTTTTATAAATTTCATTAGCTTTTTTTTCGTCGAAATGACCACAGAATGATGGTTTGCAATGAAGAAATAAAAAAGTTTGCTTTGAAGCCGAATCCACTTGATACACTGTAAAACTATCAGCAATCAGCAAACGAGTAGGTTATTAAGAAAGGACAACGGTCTTGGCAGAAACAGATTCGATTGGATAAGAGATAAAAAACAAACTAAATATTATACATACAAATACAAGGCATGTGAATTGTAACCCAAATCCGAAGAATTTCCCGTGAGTCTGCTATGAAATTCAACGATCATTTTGTCATTCTCCCATCCATTTGACACCCACATGCCGAAGAAAAAAATATACAATTAACTTTTTCTTTCTCCTCTCGTTCTCCTTATTTCTTCTATTTTCTCATCGGTTCGTCGCTTATGTATCAAAAGGCGTTCGTAAAGTGCATCGGCCTGTGAAATTGATATTCTTTTTCTTGATTTGGCCAGTTCATTTTCCAAATATGCCCTACTCTGATCCCTTCTTTGTTTATGCAACCTTAACTTCAAACAGGATTCTGTATGGCTGCATATCAGTTCTCCTTTACGTTCCGCTTCTCTTCGCTTCAATTCGCATTCGATCAATAATCTACGACGTCTACCTTCAATCCGACGTTGAAGTGACCTTTCATACAATTGTAAAAACACTGCTGGAACATCAAATATGCGACGTGGTCGACTGTGATTCTTTTTTGTTCGATCATAGCCATAAATACGTTGTGATTTGCTCTTCCTTGGGAGAATCGATCTTTTGATCTTTCGATTTGGGTTACTGAGACGAGAATGTTGGTATAATCTATCAAATATCGATAAAGTCATTACCCGTTCCGATGAAGGTACTCTTTTTCTTGTGACAACGTCTATTTTAGATCTCCACCTTTTGGATGGGCTGGAGGTTTGCCGCCGTGGAACAAATCGAGAATAATGAGAGCTTACACCTTTATACTTGAACGTATGATGATCCACTAGCACTCGGTTTTCATTCCTAGAGTCGCCTAATAAATGCCGATGATTAAGTTTCACGCGATGAGATGGAATAGATGAAGAATGCATGGCGTCATATTTGGTTTTGTTAAAAGATAGACCCGCCTTGGATAATTCTTGACGAATTTCCGTTGACGGAACCTCTTTCTTGGGGATATTATATAATCGAACAAATACTTCGGGCAATGGCACTATAGAAGGCGTGGATGATTTATTGGTAGATGGGACAAACGTCAAAAGGTCATTGTGATGATTAATCCGTGATTTGTCTGTCCGATGTTCAAAACTAAGCAGATTCGGTCCAGGAACTTTACGCTTAGTATGCAAAAAATGATGACCACGAGGAACACAAAACGTCTTAGAGGATGACCTTTGGTTGAACCTACCCGCAACCACATCATCCTCCGCAACAGTAGACAATGCTTTGGCCGCATCTGCGCCACTTCCCACAGGTAGCCCATTCGTAGCAAGAGACACAACTGCATCGTAATCAGACGTCT
>JAAMXU010000058.1:5422-16411 GCA_019693545.1 Chaetoceros muelleri | reverse complement strand
ATGGTTCCACCATGTTGTCCTATTACCTGTCCATTACGACCAGCAGTACCAGTAGTAAGAAAAGGAGATTCCTTGGCAGTCATAATGTCACCAGTAGCATCTGCACCACCACCACCACCACCAATGTCGTCACTGGCAGTACTACCAGTATGATATGATTCCAAGAACAAAGTCGTCATTTGTTGTTGTTGATAAGCAGTAGGCAGGATCTGCTTTTTGCTGTACTGTGACAAGTAGAGCATGAAACAGAAACAACAGAAACACAGATGGATGGAGATCAACAAGTATCGTCGTGACGGAGGAGAAGCAGCAGCAATTCTTGTTCTTTTTTCATCATGATGATGTTGTTGTTGCTGTTCGTCCTCCTCGTGATAACTACAAGAAAATTCAGCGTGGTTATTGGGAAGACGAACCATTATTTACAATTGGTGATGCTTCTTCTTCCTGTTGTTGTGTGTGTGTGTATAAGTAGTAGCGCAGCACCAGTGGTAATTAGCTGCAGAGAGCAGGAGAGCAGGACGACGACGGCGCGAGCAAGAACAAGAAGGACCGACTACGAACATCGATGGAAGAGGACGATGAGGCGGCGGAGCGAAGAAGATTGAAGCAAGAACAAGTCAGGCAGAGTAATGGCTACTACTACGACAAGTAAATGAATCAGTAGGTTGCAGTATGTATTTCGACGATTGACGATTTTTTGTTTTCAAAGAAAGTATTTTTGGCATCTGTATCTATGTACCTATATCAAAAAAGTAAAAAGCAGCTTTCATACTTCTTACAGTAGGTGGACAAAAATGTTTTTTTGAAAAGCAATGACACACATTTTTTAGATAAAATTTTTTCGTCTGTGAAGTTTTAGGGCTTATTAGAGAGGGTTTAACGTCTCTCTCTAATGAAATGTGGGCTTACGTAGCTGCACATAGAGCTTCAGTATGGTATCACATAAATCATACAGTTTTTAGTTTGTATTTTTGATAGAGTTGCACTTTGCACTCTTCAACACCTCACATCGAAGTTGCTTTAGTATACCAGTCTTTCTCTCTCTTCAGCTGTTGTTCTCGATTGTCGTTTTCTTGAAGGAGGGCTCACTGAATCTATAATCTGTACAACTTCATCATGTGTGATCAAAGCAGCTCTCTTCGAAATTGCCTGCTCTCTTGTTTGAATATCTCGTAAAGCACCATAGGTTCGAATCTCTGAATTTCCGTCAACATCGATGATCTGCTTCAGCAAACTCTTCATTGAATGGTCTTATTGCACCCCATTGATCAAACTGTTGGACTAAATGATCTTTAGCAGCATAAAACTTTGGAGCTGAGAGAGACAACCTAACATGCTTCCTTCCAGTACCACATCAAAACTTGGATATGTGATTGCACGTCAAGAATAAAATTGCCTTCATATGCCGCAACTCCCTTTTCATCAAGCACGAATAGCTAGGTGTTTAAATTTTTCATTCACGATCCGGACTTCCTACTCGGTTCCTTCCAGTGTACCTTCTCTTACTGCTGAAAATAATCAATACATATGAAGATGTTGTACAGACGATTCAGTGGTCGCGCCATTCCCCCAACTGGAAGAAGGACGCGCTCGATGAGGCAAAATGGAAAAGGAGTTTCCTAAACGTGTCTGGTTTTTTCTAACTACAGTACACGTACTACATATAGTAAATTCATACATCAGTACAGACACGATGCAATGGGAGTATGGTTGACAGGGTATTGTTTTCAAAAGGCGGAGACGGTGGCGCAGCCTGGGAGTTTGGATGCGGAAAATGGAATTTATGCGGCATCGTTTGATATGACTGGTACGAGACTTGTGACGGGAGAGGCCAACTAGACCATCAAGATTTGGAAAATGAATGAGGATGCCAGTGAATTGACGCATCCGATTGATATGAAGGGTTGGAGAAAGAAGTGTTTGACAGAGGCTAGGCAGAGAAAATAACAATGATAAAGTGGAGAGTTTCTAGCTAGCTACACGTAGTTTATAACCTCATAGGCTTTCATAATATGTGTGTATGTGTATTATCTCTTTTCATTCACGCATCCTGGTTTCTACTCCATTGAACATAAATATTGGAAGCAACCCCAGCAATCGCCGAAACAACACCAAAACACATGAAAAAAATGGAAATAAAAAAATCGCGATTGCTGGGCATCATGACATTTTCATCAAATGTTGACATATTGGAAGAGGTTAATGCTACGCCGTCAGCATCATTCACCTTGGCGCGCATATTGGACATTCCAACGTTGGCAATTTTGGTCCACAAGGGAAAACCAAGAATATACCACCAAATGGGTTTGCACATATCATCCAACATTGCCAGGGAGTCAGGGTTCGGAAGGATCATATTGGTCGCATCCCCTTCGATGGGTAGATCTGCAGCTGTCAGACGTGATTCATCATACGATACCGAACGCCCCAGCAAACCATATGCAAAGGACAAGAATGCATCACCATTCACTCCCAAATACACAAGTCCTGGTCCAAAATATGCAATGCATCCTCCACCGAGCGATCCAGTAATACTCAATACAGGTCCCAAATCGTCTACAAACAAGGCGGGGAAAAGCGTCAAGAGATAAATTGCAAAACTCCAAGTCTGTCTCCGGTTCATGCACAAAATACCCCCTGCTTCTTCACCGTCTTGACCACTGTGAGAGGGATCATCTCTACCATCCAAATCACCACCATGAATCAACTGCACCAGCACATGTCTTGCCACAAACGACTCCATGGGATATGTAAAAAACATGGTAATGGCCAACAAAAATCTCGCCACGTTGGCAATAGAAGAATCATGATCAAAATTATTCAAAACATCTCCCTTGGTCTCATCCAAAAATCCAAGATATCCCGAAACACCCAAAATTGCACACAAAGCAGCACTGGCTGAAATCGAAAACCCCGTCACCCTTGCCCACTTGGCCATGGTCTTATTCCTCAGGGATTCGCTGACGATAAAGGCGGAATGTTGGCAAGCCATGGCGGTGGATAATATCCCCAATCCGATAAATATTGTGGGGTTGATCCCATCTTTCTCCAAGACTTTTTCAAATCCTCCAGCTTGTTGGACTGTATCACGAACTGGAGAGAAGGCTGTGATGAATCCTACCAGCACAATATCGGCTAGAACGGAAAAGAGTGATGTGATGGAGAGAGATGCCATGTCACGTTGCATGGAGAGGGGAAGCATGATTGTCATGGATGTAGCGATCATAATGAGTGTCCTGGAAAGACGATCATGGACTCCAAGAATAGAAGGGATGGTGTCTTTGATGATGAGAAGGTATGCCAGCATGGCACCGTAAGCCCTACGGTATGTGGTCGCCAGAGAAATAGAGAGAAACAGGATGAGTTTGACAAAAAGTACAGCATATATATAATGGCAAGATTTCTAACTAATCATACTCTCCTTCATTCATTATTCACACAATCTGTAAACACTAAAATATCACATTGATTCATCACACTTACATGATAAACATATTGATTGAAATGAAATTGTATCCCTTGATACCAAAAGGATAGGCAGCAAGATCCTCAAACGTCCTCACATCTCGATTTTTTAACTTTGGATGAAACGATGCCAACCCAACAATGATTCTTAAACTCTTATCCGTCAGATAAGCCACCAACACCAATAAGAAAAGCCCTGCAATAAGCCCGCTCTCACGAAGAGAATACGGAATTCCAATAATCCCGGCTCCCACAATGGAGTTCATTAGATTGGACGACGCGCCCCAGAAACCGGATTGTACCAGTGGCTTGGAAAGTTTTGTCGTCGTCGTTGTGGTGGTTACTTCATTTGAATCCAGGACCATTGAGGATCTATCATCATTTCCACCACTGCCACCGTCAATTCGAGTGACTGTAGGTAGTTCGATGGAGGAAGCATGGGCAGCAGTAGACGGGGATGACATGTTGGGCGGCGATGTTGTTGGCGAGGCTGCTTGTGTACGTATGTCGTCTTGAGTAGTAGGAGATTTGCCGACAATGGAATATTTGTAATTACTTGAACTCTTTGGTGTAAAAGTATTCTTAAAAGTTTCTGTATTCGACGATTGGTTATCTTGTTGTTGGTCTCTGAGAAACATAAACATCAGTCAGTCAATCAGTATATATTATATATTATATAAGTAAGTGCAAGACTGTTTTTGTGGGGTATAAAATACTCCGTAATATGCTATTATATTACATCTAATATTGCACACACTCTCACTCTCTCATATAGCAAAAACAACCGCCAAAAAAGACACGTGACACATGCCCTTTTTTCAATCGTTGCAGTTTTGGTAGTAGGAACCTGCTGTGTAATGTAGTAGTAAATCTGTAGAGTTCCTTAGTTCTCAGGTAGGGGCATATGTACTGATACCTTTTTAACGGTAACATCATGTCCTCTCTACCTACAGCACTACGGTACTTCACAAAAGCAACTGCACGGGAACCATTTTCGCCCCAGACCACCAAACACACACCACACGTACGCACCACACAAAAAAGAGAGAGAGCAAAGGGACAGAAGTAGGTACCAGGTACGTATCCGTACGCACCTGGGTACTGTATCGAAGGGGTTGTAGATAGACATTAGACGGTCGACATTTCATCTCAAGAGGCATTCCTCCATTCCATTCATTCATCGATGATTGATATATGAATTAATTCCCTCGCCATGCCATGACATGTCATTTTATAAATTATTTGGATGGACATCGATATGTCTTATCTGTGATACTGTCGTTTCTCAATGAAGTCGATGGGACCTGTCTACTGATTACCAATACCACATGGTACAAACGCATCCTGCCAATTTTTGAGATCCCTCCCGACTTACTAAATATCCAAGCAGGTGATGTTGGTTCATGCCCCCATCAGAATATTCATAATGATAAGGACCAGAATAAAGACGATGCATTTATTCATCATGTCAGTAAATTGTCGAGAAGAAAAGTAAGGCATCGTTTTATTCCCATGCCAATACAATGCCCATGGGTTCTTCTCGATCGTCTCAATTGTATCCGATTAAAGAGGAGAATGCAGTACCTGAACAGGATAGGAATGCAGCAAAGACAAAAGAGAACTATGCAACCGAGTCATGTGCAGGGTCAAATGTTACTGCCCTATCCAGTCAACATGACAACGGAAGAAATAGCCTGGTATGAATGGACTCGGGATAGGTGGCATTTTCTATTGGTACAGCATGGTCGAAATACACAATCATCTTCCTTGTCAGAACTACCTGCACTCTCAATCATGCCCACGAAATATGAACTTGTTCGCTTTCGGTCTCCTCCAACATCTTCGTCAGCAGCAGCAACAGCAGCTGCAGGAGAAAACGGATGCAACTATGACTTCAAATCCCCTCCAGAATATGTCAATATCCTTCTTCGTCATCCATCAATCACCTCACAAACAATATCCATGCCACCTAAAATTCTCCCCGGTGTAACACTACTTGCTTCCTACCCAAGATCTGGCAATACTCTTTTACGAACATTGCTTGAAAAAGTCACTGGAATCGTCACCGGTTCGGATACGAGACCCGATCGAACACTCTCCAAAGCTCTGTCGACGGTTCATTCCTTGGTGGGGGAAGGTATCACCTCTCATTCCAAGGTTTGTATCATCAAGACTCATTTTCCAGAAAGAAGGGGATATATGATGTACAATGCCAAAAGGGTGATTTTGCTGGTGAGAAATCCGTTTGATGCAATTGATAGTTATTGGAATATGTGTTGTACGAATACACATACGGAGAGTGTGAGTGAAGATGTGTATGAAAGGTATAGAGATAAGTTTCGAGCATTGGCTTTGAATGAGATGGGGACGTGGGCTGATTTTTTGAGGTATTGGTTGTTGAATTGTGATACTACCTTGAGACAGAGTAATGATGTTTGTGACAGCCATTCTGGCAGTGGTGGACCTTGTATTTTACTAGTGAGATTTGAGGATTTGGTACAAAATACAGAGAAAGTCATGCAGGAAGTGATACGTTTCATGACTGTAGAATGTCCATTGAAGGATATGCCTTTGCACCCATTTTGGAAATGGAGGATAAGGCGTGCGTTGAATCTAGAATGTCATTTGGATACATCAAACAATAAAGACAGCAAGGTGAATAATGTGAGTGTGGATACAACCAAGTTGGGTTCTTATGAACCCAGATCCATGAATGATGGGGATAGTTGTTCGAAACGTAAAAAATCATCTTTTGGTAAATCTCTTTTGAAAAATAGATACTCGGCACAAGACCTTTGCAACATGCAAGACACTGTGGAGAAAAAAGTGCTGTATCAATCCAGTGGACAACGTGTCAATTTGCTGCAACTATTTGGGTATGATGTATTTCTACAGGGTTTTCCTCGAAATTTTGATGAGCCGAATATGGAAGATTCGTGGTCCTTTATTTATCCTACAGAAATGGGTAAGAGCAAAATGTCTTCTACAATTCGCGTCAATCAAGGCCAAGAATTGAGACCACCGGGAAGTCCTTATGGAAGAGCCATGACAAGATGGAGAAAAAGTCAAACATGTGATGACACGAAACCGTTTGAACGAAAGAGCAAATAATTGAGGAAAAACTTTGTTTAAATATAAATGTTAAATGCATGTATACGTATAATGTAAAATCTGGCGATTTCTCTGAGGTACTCGTCATCTTTATGGGTTTGTGGCGAAAATATGTACAATGGGTCGACTAATTCTAATGAGACGTATTCTTAAGTGTGTACCAGCGACGTGATGGTCGCTGCAGCGATCGTCACTGTGTTGCTCTTCTTGAATAAGTCAGATCCTTTGGATAGAAGAAATTGTTGGATCTTCAAGCGTCTCTTGATTGAAACATTGGACTCTATACAGCATCAGCATTCAAGAATCCATAGGATGACATTTTTCACATTTTCAATCAGAAAAAGGTTCTCTGATTTTGGGCCTTAGATTGAATCGAGGAAATTTTGTCTTTGGTTGATCTTCCTCGTCCTCAAATAGAGGTAGCAGTAGTCTTGGAGATGGAGGATAAGTCGTGTAGTCATATGCATCTATTTGGGTTCTACTCAATTTCGGCGGAGATGAAAAACTTTCGACAAAGGAACCAGGGGTCTCGATTGATGAATCGTTAGATAATGACTTAATCTCATAGGACGTGACGCGTTGGATGAATTTTCTATCACGTAATACATTGTGCATGCGTCTGCTTCTTTCTCTTTTTGATAAACACATGACTCTAGAATAGTAGTTTGGAACGTGCAATTTTGTGGAATACTGTACAAAATAGACAGAATGGTTTTTGTGTCTTTGGTGTGTCTGATTTTCTTTCAAGTTTGATGTGAGGCTTCTGGAATCTACAATATTCACTCTTTTACAATGACAGGTGACACTGCATCACTAGTTTCACCGGTCTTGGAAGTGTTCTTTTTTCTTTTTTTTCAATTTATGTCTCTTTCATTCGAAAATTGGTCCATTTTTTGAAAAAATGAGGAGAAAATAGCAAGACTTCAGGACAAACTTAAGAACAGATGGCACCATCTGGCAGACTAAAGCTCCGGCGGCAGGTTGGCCCCAATCTAGGTGTCTCATTCTTATATTTTAGCTCCCGGGGGTAGACAGATGGACCACAAGATGTACTGTACCGACCACCTGTCAGGGGGACATCTGAAAAAAAGAAGAAAGAAAATAGATAGAAAGGGGAAAGGGGGAGAAAATAATGAGTACGGTACAAATGAGGTTCATTTATTTTCATGTTTTTGTAAATCGTTTTAGTGTTTAGTGTGCATTGTAATCGACCCGGCTTGCAAAGCACTGCAATAATCTATTTTTCTCAAAACATAAAAATTATGGGACTTTTGAGCATATTGAAAAAAGTCAAAGAAAAGGAGAAGGAAGTTCGTCTCCTGATACTCGGACTGGACAATGCCGGCAAGACGACAATTCTTCGAAAGTTTTGTGGCGAGCCAATTGACAAAATAGAACCTACTTTAGGATTCAATATCAAAACTCTGGAACACAAATCTTATAAACTAAATGTATGGGATGTGGGAGGCCAGCGTACAATTAGAGCCTATTGGAGGAATTACTTTGAATCGACGGACGGTTTAGTTTGGGTCGTGGACAGTTCCGACAAGACTAGGTTAGAAATGTGCAAAGAAGAACTGATGCGATTATTGGATCAAGAAAAACTTGCTGGAGCGAGTTTGCTCATCCTTGCGAATAAACAAGACGTTGCGGGAGCTTTGAAGGGAGACGACATTGCCCGCCTTTTAGGCTTGGAAACAAATCCAATATTTGAAAAACGTCATTGGTGCATACTGCCATGCAGTGCTGTGACAGGGGAGGGCCTCGTCGATGGAATGGATTGGATGGTGGATGATATTGCAAGCAGGATATTCATGCTAAGCTAGTGTAAAATCAATTAACCGACACGCACATAAAATCCTGAAGCATGGGATATTATAATTTGTAATTTCAATAAAACCTACTGTACTGATAAGTGGATTACTACATCTATCTGTCGATAGAAAATTTAAAATGCAACATTTCGAATCAAATTAGAAATTATTTCATTGATTTCTTTATTACTTGTCTTTATTTCATGCAAGAATCCAAGCTCCAAGCCTATCCTATTATAACCGACTTTTCGCCATCCGACGAAAGCGGCTCCCGAAAAGTACGCAAGTGAATATTCCCCTTCCTACCCAATAAAAATTTATTCCAACCTTCCCAATGAGTTCTCCTAGCATATGAAAATGGAAAATGACCTCTCTTATCCTCAATTAATAACAAATCAGCTTCTTGGTCAATCAAAAAATCCATTAATTCAAAGTTTGGCTCGGCACTCCAACAAGCGTCATGCAACGGAGTCCGACCATAATCATCCTTTACCCTTAAACTAACGTTTGCCTCGAGAACGAGGAAACGGACAACATCCGTCATTCCCCTACGACAAGCCATATGCACCAAACTTTCTCCATATTTATTAGCACATTGAAGTGTTTTACCTTTGGCCTTCAAGGCTCGAAGCAACGGAATGTTTCTGGAACGTATCGCTTTTATGACCTCTTGATCATAAGCAGCAATATGTTCCTCTGTGTATTCAAGAAAATAATTAGTTATTTGCGAAAACTTTCGAGGTTGAGCTTGATAACCTTCTTCTTGAAGCATTGAAACCAAGGTTGTTTGTGGATGACAATCTCTACTAATGAATGACGCTGATGAAAGCTGCGCATGTTGGCCATTTGGATCATGCCGTGGCCTATTTCGGTCGTCTTTGCCAAAAGCTACACTGCATTCAGACGCAAAGGGAACGAATACCGTATTCTTGTCTAGTTCGGGAGCAGATTGCGCTTTAAGGTTTGGGACTAACGGCGATGTGGAAGTGGTCGCTGTTGTCGCCGATGTTTCACAAACTGCATTTCCTGATGAAGATTCTTCATCAATGCAATTCATCACTCTGTCAAGGAAAGGATTATTTTGTCGCCTTTGAATGAAATGGAATGATGCATTTCCAGAATCCCCAGTTGTCGCCAAAGACGTGGCTTTACCTAACAACCCTAAAACTGGATTGTTCTGATGAGAATCAGGCGATTTGACTATCTGGTCAAATGTCGCGTTCGCCTGACTCATCGAACGAGGAAGGCTCCGTCGAAGACTAAAAGTTTGACTAGATTGTTGGGACAGCTCATTCGACTTGTTTCTCTTTAAACCATTAGACCTGTAGGATAGTGAGGGCATGGACTTGTTATCGAAACGTCGCAAGGTGTTGAGTGTGGCCTCTTCATTCGTTTCCGAGGTATTGTAAATTCCCCGTAGCATGTGAGGCCTTAAACACTCGGATGCTCGTCGTTTCTCCCCTCCCCTTCTCTCAATGGCTGTGGTCGCGAGAAGCTCTGATGCCCCTTCGGGAATTTCCTTATCATATAGTGATAAGGTAGACTCTTCAATTCTATTCATGATGCGTTGAATGAGAGATTCCTGTTTGTGTTTCTGTTGTTACTTGCAACAAAAAAGTGTAGAATTTGGTTCTTATTTTTTTTATTGTGAAATTTATATATACCAATATAATAATGTTGTCATGTGTCATGTTGTTAATCTTGGTCCCTCGACGAACATCAGGGGTTTAAAAGCGCATTTTATTTACAGCAGAGGGACACGTCAAGGGAGCAGTTGCATGGTCCAGAAGGCCAGGAACATATGTGGCAAGAAAAATCAACGTCACAAGACTTTTGAAGCAGATGGTACTGGCCACATCATCAGGGAAAGAGCATGTCAGAAATCCTTGAATTTCTTTTGGACAATAAAAACGCTATATGTTTGTTAAATGATGACATGTAATGTCATTGGAGTTCTCACGCTTGTATTTTTACATAGTCTGAGCATTTGCATCACAGGACTCCTCAGGACAACATAAAAACCGGTGAAAAAATCATAATGTAATTAGTAATTAAGCGTTTGTTTAATGATCCGATTCAGATATATTTATTTACATTGCGAACGATCCAATTAAGTTGCGTTGCTGCGTGAAGGCTAAAAATAGAATATAAATAATGTCTCAGTAATGTCTCTACAGTACGTAGCAGACTCCAGCTGGAGTTGCAGTTGAAGGGCGATGACGCACCGAGATGTCAGGAGTAAATCTGCTCCGGGGTACAACAAGATTCCTCCGTTTCTTTGTCGATTACAGTGTACTGCACTGTATGTTCATTTCTACAGTACCGTGCGGTACGTACGGTACCTACTAAACGAATTAACTGGTAGACATCATTCATCACTACAAGAGTATAAACCATACCATGTCGACCAACCACTCATCCATCGTCGTGATGTGACGCACTCTATGCTACGGAGGTAGTACGCACCGGTACTTTATAAAACTTGTACTACGGGACGACATTGTTGGCAGTTGGCGACACCGCTGTTGACAGCTCTACTCTCTACAGTACAGATGGAGAGAGCAATACAAAAAATAATAAATGGTGTGGTAGTAGTAGT
>JAAMXU010000057.1:0-21926 GCA_019693545.1 Chaetoceros muelleri | reverse complement strand
AACCTTGCATGCTTTTCGTGACCTTGTAAGTTTACACCTTGTCCCTTGAGAATACCATCCGGAAATGTTCCCATATTAGGGAAACTACGGTCTGATTGCCCTCTATTCATATTGACAATGTATTGACTCACAGCCTTTGTGTTTGACGCGGCACTGGCGGACAAAGAATAAACAAAACCATCAAATATCCATTCACAATGACCGGCTTTGAACAAATGCAGGACCTCGGGATTCAGAGCTCCTCTGATTCCAAGGTTACTACCTCCCCATGAAACACCTTCAAAGCCATTGTTTATTTTGTGGAAAGAGTATGAATTCAATTGTTCTTCGGACATATTTTTTATATCTGCTTCATGGAAAAAAGAACACTTCCATGTTTCGTCATCAGCATTGGCAGTAGGGACGTCGCAATCTCGACATAAACCCTTCATGTTCATAGTGTGTCCCTTGTATCTTCCTACAAGTTTATCATGACCTTCACAGTCTCCAATTATGAATTGCAAAGGAACTCTCAATATGACATCATGCTGACCATCTTCTCCACAGTCAAGTTTCCACTTTATACCGTGCTGCTGTATGCGCTGGAGATCTGTCATGAAGAAACGAAGAATGTCATGATATTCTTGTAGACGCTGCTTAGGTGTTATGGTACACACTTCGTCTGGGGTACATAGGGAATGCTTTACCTCTTCTATATAGCCCCATGTCCTCCAAGCATTCTCTTGGTTTCGGACCCAACGTTTAAACCTTGAAAACGTGAATGAAATCAGTTCCAACTTCAGTTTGCCAGCAAGATTATCTACTTTCATGGCATCTATGAACATGATAATCGGCCAGAGAACATCCTTGGGTCCTTTACACTCATGACGGGTAGCTTTTTGCCACCAACTCCCTGAATTCACGTCACCATAACATTGTTCAGACGTTGGTGGCAAACAGTCATCCGTTGGATTGTTATAGTTGGAAAAGAGAAGATTCTCTTTTTCCATCAATGTAGAGTTGCTAAGCATATCGCATATCATGAGTTCTAAAGGAAAGTATGTAAGAGCAACATGACGCCCAGTAGAAAGTCTTAAAACTTTCTGCCTGGGGGTCATGAATTCCTTATATCTTTCTCCTCTGACATGCTGAAATACCTTGTCAACAACCACCCGGCGCTTCATTGGTGGCTGACTGCCGAATGTGTGTGAATTTAACCACGCCCATTTGGCTACTTCATCAAAAACAGAGTTGGGCACCCCTCTCTTATCCAGAATCGTATATAAATCTACCAAGCTATTGAGCTCGGGTGATGCATGGTGACATGTGTGATTGTCATAGAGTGGTTTTGTACTTATAGGTAAGGCATTGTTGTTAGCTTCAATTGGTTCTGCATGTCCATGATTGGTTTCGTTGTCAGATGACTCTTCTTCTTCACTGGAATGCACATTCTCCCCTTCACCATTGTGGATCATTTGCTCAATTTCATCATCATCTTCACTGGAGTAATTGTGATCATCAACAAGTTCAAATTCTGTTTCTATCCCATCACACCGATTGCGTAGGTCCATTTCACTTCGTGGATTTTCCACAACTTTACTGCCGCTTTGTGATGCTGGGTTGGGATGGAGGTTGGAAAGGGTCTCTTTGTCTGATTGATTTGTGGCTTGGTGACTGGTTTTGTCACCAATTACCGAGAGGACCGTGACCTCCTTGTGGACTTTGCCCATGTCATCTTTTGTCATTCGTGCAGCAGATGCAGTGAATAGCATCTGCCTTGTTTCATCTGTAACAAGTGCTGTCTGCATTTGATGCCATAAGTGCATGTCAAACGCATTGACGTAGTTCACAAGGTTCCCTTCATGACTTGATATATCAGGTTGTTCACTCAGTGACGATCCCAGACCAAAGGTGTCCAAACAACCGGGGGGTATCCGGTTGTTTCGGATATTAATACTGTTGTCCGGAGCTAAGATGGACAAGTTGTCCGTTGCTTCGGCATCGGCACGACTGCATTTCCTGTTGTATGTCAGATGCCTGTTTAGACTGTCTTCATCCACAAAATCATTTCTATCACAATATGGACACTTAATCATTGTTGTATAGTTACTACAGCTGCTAAGCTTCAAGTGATCAGCAAGCTCTGATGCGTACTTAAACTCTAAACTCAGCATGGCATATTTCACAAAATCGGGGCATTATGTTTTGCCAAACTCTTGTCCAGGAAGATTTGTTTGAATACAGTGAGGAGAGTACTCCTTTGTCCGAATGTTAAGTTATTTTATTGTTTTGATTTCTTCCACTTTCAGGTATAACATCCACATAGTTTCAGGCCATTAATGACAACTATTTTCCCCTTTATCTCATATTTGGTTGTGGTGTGGGGGAGGGAGGGGGGGGTGTCCATTAAGCACTGTCATTGGAGGGTGCACCCATTTTTTGATGCTTGGCTACTGTGGCCTACATGACAGGCAGACGGTGCAGCGCCAGTTTTGGTACGTATGCTCTCATTTCGTGTAATTTCTTTTGTGTACAACATTGGTATGGTGAATTCCGCCCATGCCTGTTTGTTTGTTAATGCTACAAAATTTATGATTTAGGTGAACGATTCATTTGGTGACTTCTGATATCTATCCGAGTATCACAAGTTATACCTTGTTACAAAAAATGGTAAGATACATCACATCATATGTACTGCTTGCTTTACCAGTCTAATTCCTAATTTTGTTAAAGAGTAATTACAATAACATTAATGTTGAAACGGCATCCGTGCCTGCATTGCCTGGTGCTGAGGTGTATGAAGAGCCTTATCGTCTTGGAGGAGGCAGCATGACTTTTTCACCTCCCAGTCTGGAGGTGCGAAACTCATCTGTGCAACCTCCTATACAGACAGCAAGGTTGAGTCATCAAACTCATTACTCTCCTATCACTGATGCTAGTCCGGCTACGGCAATTGAATTAAGGGGGGACATGCTCAAATGCTACAATAACACCATAGCTACTCATTCCCTCACTACTGTAGACAAAAGTCGCATTAGCGAAGTAACAAAAAAACACATTTTGGGCAAACTTAAGTTTGTTCAGCAAAAGAAGGATTTTGGTTCCTTCTGGAAGCCTGATCTGCTCAAAGATACTTTACCATATGTTGACGTATTCCTTGACAGTTATGGAACAAAGTATCTTGACAGAAAAAGCAATGAGAACACTCTTGTTAGTGCTGCTGAACTTGGGAAAGCTGCAGCACCTGTGATAAAAAAGATGATCGATAACCATCGGTCGGCTGTTGCTCAGAAAATGAAAGTAGATATCATGACAGGTAAGAATACAATTTGTATTAATTTTATATCAGCGGTCAGCCATTTTCTAATTCTTTTTTTCCGTAAGGATTAACGTTTTTATCTTCAACAAATGGTGATGCCGCTGAAGAAGACAAATTCTTCAAGGAACATCCCATTTATAACAAAGATGTTTTGAATGGACTTGAGACCCTTTTTCATCAGTATGTGGCTGATGAGCGATGATCCAAGTAAGCTAGCCAGAGTACGTGTTGAAAATATACATGCATTTCATGCCTTGGCGGTGCTTTGTCTCCGGCACACAGTGGGTGTGATGACATGGAAGTTTAAACATAGGAAATCCAAGATTTCAGAATTCTTGACGGTCAGTGATGAGACGCTAGCCCTTCTCATCCTGGAAAACAATGCCAGGCTATGGAGGGACAAGGCATATGGTATTCCAAGTAACACTTCCATTCCAAAGTATATGAAGGTGACCAAGGGAGGCAAGGCTAGAAAGGAGTGGAGTAAGGAAGGAAAGACCCACTTCAATACAGTGTTTGCTCAGTTGAAAGACTTGCGTTCTTTTCCTGTTAGCAAGTCCAATGAAACAGACTTGTTTAAACATTGGAATCGTACAGGCCGGGTGTCAGGGAATAATGGTAGGGAGGACTCCTTGGGAGATGGAGATGACAATGAGTCAGTGGGTGATGAAGAGGTTATTGTTGTGTATGAGGCATGACATCTGGTTACTACTTATTTTATTACACTATTAATTCTAATTCAATGTTAATATAAGTTAAACTTGAATAGTAACTAATATTGTATTTATGGTAATGTGATGTTAGTACCAAAGATTTTAACTGTGCATTGATTATGTTATTGGTTTGTAATTTGTTATTATGTCTTGCTTTTTTGAGGAGTGTGTACTGTGTTGTTGGTGTGTAAAAAAAAAGTTACACACCAAGGTTTCCTACCAGCGACCAATATTATAACTGATGGGACTAGTTTCTGTGTTATATTTAAAAATTGATTTTTTGTAATATAAATATTACAGAATACTACATCGTAATTTTAAAATTATGGGCAAAAATATTCTGCATGCTGAGGGTATTAACCTTTTGGTACCTAAACATAAATGATTGAACACCATGACACTAACTGACATAGTATAAAAATTGATGATACTGAATCATGTAACTTACAGGTAACATAAGGTTACCATGCATACGTACCATGGTGAAGTTCTGACCCCCTTCTTGAGAAATTAAGTTTCTGTGTGAAATTAATTTTCCCACAGCTATTTTGACATTAATCCTCCACCTCAATTTGTTATGACAATGGGTACTCTCTTGAAGAGATTCAAGCAGAAGATAGTGGAGCATGAGAGAGTTGCTGCCAGTGAGACCTTGAAAGAGGGGAAAGAACCAATGTCAAAGAGGATGATCGATGAACAAGAAGTTTGTAGGGTGGCACCTTACATGAACTTTAGTCTTGATGGTGGTGTTGATAGTCCTGCCAAGGCTACCCGGTTGTATGGGGCAGTGGAGCATCTGTTTAAGTTCCCTGCAGGGTGGCATAATACTAGGAGGTTCTCTGCGATGACATGGAAGACACTCCACTTGGATCTTCAGAGGAACAAGCTCAAATTTGTAGGAGAGGATGAGAACTAGGATAAAAAAACAAACAAACAGGGTTTTATGAAACCCTCCCATATCACAAAGAATAAAATATATAGATTACACACAAAGTAGATTTCTTAGTTTTAATGTATTTAATAGTCTTTAGTAGTTTCATTTTGTACTTTGTTGGAAGCCAAGTTTTGTCAGTACTGTATCTTTTACTCTCTTTGTATCCAGGGGACCCCCAACAATGCAGATACACTGTAGATTCTACATTGACTTGTAGTACATGTAGAATCATACTAGACTCTACTATGGTAACCTTGGGTTAGATTCACCAAAACTTCACGTCTAAATCATGGTGTACATGTTGTCGAGGTGCGCTGCGCAATTAAGATAAGTACCAGGTACTCTGTACAATTTAACTGACCTACGTACAGGAATACCATAGGTACGGGAGAGAACAGAAGATGACATGCGGAGATCACAGTACTGTACTGTAGGTACCCTTACCTGGCCTGGCTGGGGTTCGTAGTACGTACCCCCTTGGGGTTCGTACCGAGAATTTTGAATATTTTCCGTGGGTGGGGGGGGGGGAAGAAAAAGAAAATAAACGAATTCTTTCACTTTTATTTTATAATATCATACAGGGCAAACACTGCATTACATTATTTATTTTATCATTACATCTGCCGTTCTTCAGCTCAACGTCAATTTCCTATCATATATAAAGTAAAAAATATTCTAGCAGTTTTGGTTTGCAAGAAAATTCAATCCGAAATAAGCCACATCATTTCGTGTCAATCGTTTTTGAAGAAGCTCCCTCTGTAATCGAACGACTGTACTAGCTATTGCAAATCAAGTACTGTACGAAGTACGAATAGTGAAGTGAGCACTGACCACTTGGCAAAAACATTCTCACAAATCTAATTTTTTATTTCTGAACTTACAAAATTGGACACACGTTGCAACATCAAATAAATCAAGCTCAACGAAAAATAATCCATGATACGTGTCAACACTGTTGATGACCTTTGCCGGGGGGAGACAATAGTCTCCCAGCCTTCTCTTCTAGCATTATCCAGTAGTTTTTCTAGTGACGACAACGGTGATGTTGAGAAAAAGAAATTCCTTGGTCCGTCTTTTGAAATATGTAACGAGGACGAAAGTTATGCAAAGGAAATGGAAAGAATAGCCAGCAGACGTCAAATGAATACCTCTCAAGAAGTATGGAATGCCATCACAATGCTGGTGACGCCTCTTATGGGTCTTTTCTTCGTCCTTTCTGGTATGTGGGTAACTGAAGAAGATGTTCTACATGCAAGAGAATCTTTACTGAACGATATCAACAACCCATTGGATCTAAATGTGTACAGAGAAGATAGGTGCATTCGCTCTCAGGTTTTCCCTCGCCTTCCAGCCATGCCACCTGTTGCGACCCTTTCCATTGTTATAGGTTACTTGTTGCATTCGCCATGCTCCGTTTATTACCACCTTTTATGCGCTTTCAAGATACCTCCAGGACCAAAACGGCTTGACCATTGGAGTCGAAGACTGGACCAGGCCATGATCCATGTGATGGGGACTTTTGTCTCTTACGGCATTAGTGGTAGCATCAAATATGGCCTCATATCCTCTGCCTTCACAGTTGATTCAATTTATCGGTTATTCAAACCAATCCACCAACCTCAGAGCATTCTTATCAGAATGATTATCTGCTTTCTGATGCCACTTTTTCCAGCACTTATTTACGGTTACTTTGAGGAAGTATTTCAATTTTTACTTATTTACGCAGTATCAGGATGGATGTTCACCACCTATCCGTTGGGAGGTTATTCCCATGGGTTCTTTCACCTAATAGCAGCTCTATCAAATCCCATCCAGTTGGTGCTATCAACCAAATTACTGACAAGTCGGCAAGCAATAGAAATAGCTGCAACTTGTGTTGTTGCTGCACAGTCTTTGTTACCTTAGTTTCGACGTTATTTGCTTAATCCATACTCGTCGTGCCGGAAAGAAGTATTTTTATGCTTAGTTTTGTTTCTATGTAGTAATTAACTGTCTTTATATGTTAACACTTTTTGCAGCTGTCAGCTCTTTTTAACTCTATTCCTCCTCTTGATGTTTTAGTGTAGATGGAGCAACAGCTTAATAAAAAATACAATGTACATCATAGGATTTGCACAATTCAACTATTCGTGAAATTTGGGCTTCGTTTCTCAAGAAAAGCATCCATACCCTATGGTATTTCAAAAAGAAAGGGTGAGGAGATGATTGTTTTGAAACAAGAAAAGACTCTATCATCATCCATTGCTACAACACTAACTATCTATCTGTCACCTTACCTCTTTCTGATCCTTTGTTGCAAATAAGGCATGGAAATTTCTCCTTTCGTAGTTTAACCCTTGTTCTAAATTCATTTCCTCTGCAGCCTTGACGCATTCTTTGGCCATCCTTATTGCAATGGGTGCCTTTTCTCCAATGACATGCCCCATTCTACATAAAACAAGATCAAATTATAAAAAAAAGGACAGCAGTCGTATAACTATCATGTGAGATACCCTGTCAAGCCAAGAATAGAGCTATGCCAGTAAAGTGCATCAAGTACATTAGATAACATCCACGTACCTGATTGCTTCGTCTATCAGATCTTCTCGTCTTTCCACGACTTTGGATACCAAACCATCGCGTTCTGCCTTATGAGCATCAATCATTTCACCTGTCAGAATCATTTCCATTGCTTTAGACTTTCCAACACATCGAATAAGTCTCTGAGTCCCACCCGCTCCTGGAATAATCCCAAGGTTCACTTCAGGCTGACCAAATCGAGCGTTGGAGGATGCAATCACAATATCACACATCATGGCGAGTTCGCATCCTCCGCCCAATGCGTACCCATTTACGGCAGCAATGATCGGCTTGGATACTTTGCATATATCTGCCCACTGTGAGAACATGTTCGAATTATAAGCTTGAGCAAAATCCTTTGCACTCATCTCTGGTATATCAGCCCCTGCAGCAAATGCTTTGCCCTTCCCGGTGACGACAATTGTCCCAATGTCTTGCATGGAATCAAAGGCTTTTAATGCGTGGATCAAATCGTCAAAGAGCGCATCAGAAAGAGCATTGAGTGATGTAGGCTTATTCAACTCTATCAGGCCCACACTAAGGCCGGCTTCTTTTTGAAAGTTCGGATGAGTGGACACCAAGATATCATTGTAAGAAGGTTTAAGAGCGGAAAAAGACCGTAAGGAACAAGGAGATCGGGAGTAAATCGTCATGCTCGATCTGGAGACACGACTGAGGAGTTTGTTAGCCACTGAGATCATGATATTGCGAACGTATAGAGTGTGCTAAAGTATTTGAATGACTCGGTAGATGAATGAGTGAGTACCTTGCGGCTTTTAATTAGGAACAACAAAAGAAATGTTTCCTTTCTCGGAATGGAGAGTGGCGAGAAGATCTAAAAGATCCAAGATTGATTTTACGCCGTGACATGCTGAGAACCTTCCTCTCTACAGTACAGTATGTAGCCTGTAGCTATCTCTGTACTTCGTTCCTTGGATGGTGGCACTTGTCAGTCACTTGCCACACCTCTAAAACACCTCTCTACTGTATGGTACAGTACAATATACAATAAAAGGTACACCAGGTACAATTACCGTACTTAACAAAGAGTAAAGTCAGGGCCGTGAAAAGCGTATTGGATACATAAATTCAAAACTCACGAAATTCATCTCGATGATGGGTAACATTATTTGTTGTTATAGAGATGGGAAATGAAATGGATGACAGATCTGTTGAAAGGTACAGTGTTTTCTGAAAATTTACAACGCGACATCTTTTCAAAAATAACTTCCACCATGACATTATTCTTTCCTTGAAAGTTAGTTCGTTCCATTCCTTTCTTTGGTACATCGGCAGGCAAAGAGAAAGAAAGTCAAATAATTCCTTCCAGTTGAACATTCCTTCCAGTTGAACACCTATTGCATCGATAATAGCAAAACACAGTGCCAATTCCATTTTGCAATTGATTTACGGTGCTGCAAATGATGCTCCGTTGAAAATTCTATTATCTATCTAGAGATATCAAAAGTTCACTTTTCGACCCCAAGAGTTTCTCAGCCTAAATAAAATGGATTTCTGGTTTCGAAATTTGTTCCAAAATTATTCCTGTCATTAACCATCGATTTTTCATTGGGAGAAAAGATACCAAGAGCTCTGAGACCAAAGGGATCGTGTTCGTGAAGATTGCGGTCGTCAACGTTATCCAAATCTGGCAATAATTCATGTCCAACTAAAGTCGGTGCGATGGTTGAGCCTGAAGTATTATCAATAGAAGTGTCAACACCGTAAGACTGCGTTAATCTTGACACAAACGGATTTCTAGTTTCAGGAAGTGTATGTAAAGGTAAACTAGACTGAAACATAGAATGTTGAACTTGGGGATTCTGTAAGGTAGACTGTGAAGGGGGATCAACCAAAGACGACAATCCTCCATAGGTATGGTGTTGTAGCAATCCGAAATTGGGGTTTTGATTGGTAACTAGATTGTCCATCGAAGGGATTCCTACGGATTGAGATGATGGTTGGATTGGTTGAGGTTGAGGAATCGTGTTGGACGTGTGAAATCCTGGTGGTGGTCGAACTGTTGGTAAGCTGGAGATGTTGGGTTGGAAAGTTTGCTCTTCTTCGTGTCCATTTTCATGATTTTTATCCAATTGATCAGGAGGAATGATTTGTTCTGCCTTCTCCTTCATATTTTTATCAATTATATCGCTCAACTTCAGAAGGTCAGATCCGTCGTCCATTGTGACATCCTCATTTTGTTCGGGCTCACCAGTGAGCAATTCACTAGGTACAAGTAAAGCCTGCTGGCCCTTGCGACTTTGTTTGTAAACCAGTACATCCTTATCATAGCTTGCTACCGTTGACGACTCCATCACTTTGTCGCCAGTAGAAGGTTTCTCTATGATGTGTGCACTGTCAATCTTCTGTTCCTTATTCTTTGAATTATTCGGTACTAAAGATGCTGGTTCAATGGTTCCTTCACAAGTTTCTATGAGATCTCCTGATTGAATATGTTTTTGAACAAAAGTCATGAACCTTTCATACTTTATTCTAATTTCGGCATCACAACTGTCGGTTGAAATGCCCAGTTTCTTGGAACGCTGGGTTACTTGCGACTGCGTCTGAGACACTCTCAGCTCCAGTGCCTCTATGGCTTCATGCTGATCAACGTAGGCCCAGTGAGAGGTCTGTGCTTTGGTTGAATCTAGAAAAGAAAATGGTTTGCATCCCATTGATAGCGATTTAAAGTCCTCTGGAATTGGTAGTAGCGCATCACTTAGTGCTTTCAAATCAGGACACAGACCTTGCAATTTTGACATTTTGGATGATAGTTTCCCAATATTTTTCCAAAAGTCTTCCAACTGTCTCTCGCAACATTCATCCGTTTTGAGAACCTGTTCTAAATTATCTTTACATGAAATCTCCTGAGAAATAAACTCGCAAGCTAACAAAAGGGGTCCCAGCAACCTAATATTCGTCACCTTGCCAGTTTTCTCAACTTTTGCTTGTGCTTTATCCAAAATACTTTCCATGGATTGACAAAGATGACTTGTGAATTTGATAATGAACTGGAATGCGGTTGAAAAGATATGTGGGATCCTTTTAGCGTTCCAAACTGAAAAGACATTGATGACAACTAATTTGATCATGAGACCATCCCCAAATGGATTTACGTCCAAAATTTCTCTATAACGTTGAATGAGTAAGTCCTCCTCTAAGTGATCAACTTTCTTTTGATACAAATGTCCATGAAACGAAACAAAACGGCTTAGTACCATTCGGCTCGCGGTACCTTTGATTTGTCGGGCTTCTTCTTTGTTTGCACCCTGTAGGGCTTCCTGAAGTTTGGGGCTAGAAAAATTAAAGCTGGACCCATTGTTCATCAACCACTTTTCATTGGCTACAAACAATCTTTCAATGTTACCCTTACTCGTCTCAAAGACCTCGTAGGAAGATAAACTTCTACAGTACCAATATAAGGCCATGGCAGGTAAAGGATAGCCATTGGTCTCCTTTAGTTGTGCGACTACGGCCAGTTGGTTATAAGGATTTCCCTTGGATGGAGCAAGTTTCGACGCTTGAAGGTAAGCATTTTCTGCATCAGAAAAGGAAGAAGCATATCGATGCATGTCACCTAGATGAATGTATAATTTGTGAAGTGCCGGGACTGTACCCTTCGAATAGGGCTGTGAATTCTCCGAAAATTGAGATTGAGACTGCGTCTCTTCCGGCGGCAACAAACTTCCCTGAAGACGATCCACCAAAAAATTATAAAGCGTAATTCCTTCCTGAATGAAGTTTGTAAGGCTTTGTTCCGCGATCTTGATGCGAGTTTTTCCTGCATCGTCAATGTCACTATTCGTGCTTTGTTTTCTCGCCCTACTCTTTTCCTTGGCAAGTCGCTGCCGAAGCTCCTGTATCCGATTATAGAAACAGCTATACCACAGACGACTAGTAACATCTTTGCGTAACGCAGTAGTACAGTCAGTCAGAAGGACATCCGAGAAGACCTCACAGAGTTTAATACGAATTTCCGATGCTTTCGATTCCGTATTAACATCACTTGCAATCAGACATTTCAATTGAGCTTCGAGTTTCGTGGCTTTATCGAGTTCATCAAGGAGGGCGGAATCCGTCGATGTCTGAGATGACATTGTAATGAATACTTTGATCAGTCAGCCAACCGGTCAGTCAGTCAGTCGGTTACTTCTCCTTGTGAGTCTTTGTTTCTTCTTTCACTGCTGTCCAAGTTCCAAGCAGTAGTATCCGTCGTAAATTATATTTTAGCCGGCAGAGGTACACGTACGCACTCACGCTTTTATCGCAACGTCTTTACTCCTGTGGGCGGACTGGTGATAACTCTGAATCATTGGAATTATTCAACTATGGACTGGATTCAGACAGTAGCCATATGCGATAGACGAGTAATTCAGGAAAATAATAAAAGAGGAATCAACAGCAAACAGCTACAAGCACAAAGCTTGAAATTCCTCTTTTTTGCTGTTATTGGGTCCTCTACGTACACAGTGGGAAAAATTACGTGGTGGTGGTGGTACAGTATGTTCAAAGTTCAAAAATAATGTTGAACCCGTTCTACCCGTAGTACAATTGTAATGTACATAATAATTTCTACGATGTACGTACTGTAGGTACTTCCCTGTGGCTGTGAATGAATTCGCCTCTGAATCTCTGTCACAGAGTAGCCCTCATTAATCAGCATTAATCGTTACATTCATTTTAACTCAAACACATTCTCTTGTTTCATTGATTAAATAAATAATTAATACGTAATAAATTAATCACACCCAATTTTTAGGATGTTTCAAAATATTCAAAAGCCTTTCTTCTTCACTACCCTTTTCAACCACATGGTTGTACTCCCATGCAATAAGTGGTGGAGCAGATACCATCACACCCTCTACTCTTGGATTTGCATTTGCCAAACCAAATTTCACCCCTCGATCATAGAGCAAGTTAAATTCGAGATATCTCCCCCTTCTTAGAAGTTGCCATTCTTTCTGTTGATCATTGTGATCTAAGTTGCGTCTCTTTTCAACAATAGGAAACCAAGATGGCATCCAATTTTCAGCGACAGCCTTGACAAAATCCATAGCACTTGCATCCGCGGGAATGTCATCAAAGAACATACCACCAGTTCCTCTATGCTCCGAACGAGCTGGAAGATAGAAATAATCATCACATGCTTGTTTCATCATGTGATAGTCAATCAAATCATTGCTAGGGTCATCGTTTTCTTTTCGAAACTTGAGGCACAATTCATGCAGTGATTTGTGAAAGAATTTAATGTCATCATCAAACAGATAATAGGGCGTAAGATCACTGCCACCTCCAAACCAAGCAAGTGTTTCCCCACCCTTGCTAGGTCGAACCAGGAAGATTCTAACATCAGATCGAAAGGTTGGTATCATGGGTGATTTTGTGTGGAGAACCATGGACAAAGCAGCAGCACAATATTCATCACCTGGTTGAATAGTTGGTAATCCTTCATCCTTTTGACGTCCCTGTATCGATGCTGCCCTTTCAGCCGTTAACTTCCCACCCTTGATAAGTGTAAAAGAGCAAGCTCCCTTTTCAACAACATTTCCTTTCTGAAGAACCCTAGTGATACCTCCACTTTTCAAGTCACTGCCCCCTTCTTTGTCATTGAATACTCCCCAGCGATCATTCGAAAATGTTTGACTGGAACCATCCATTGATTCAATCTCAGATATTATTTGTAATTGCTTTCTTTGTAAGAAATTAGAAAAATGTTCAAATAAGTCATCAACATTTTGACTTTTCAACATAAAGCTGCTCTTGCCATAGTTCAGATGGTGCTTTTGTCTTTCATCACTGGACGAGAAAGAAGAAGAAGAACCTAAACCAATACAACCAAGGCCCATTGGGCGAGGTAGAAGAAAACATTCTATGCAGGGTGCGAAGGCTAGCAAAGTAACAAAAAGGATAATCATGAGTATTCTTGTATGTAATATTTATATGTAAGCAATGCATGAACCCAAACTCCACCAGGTCAATGAAAAAAAGCAAAGAGTGGTAGAGGTAGAGAGTTTGTGAAATACTGGGATGATGGATGATGGTACAAGTACTAGCTAGAGAGTAGTACTCAACAAGTACTACATCAGTACTTGTATGTACCGGTTTTATTGTAGTGGCCTGGCCAAGTCCAAGGTTACGGTACATACTACTACGTACGTACAAAATTGCTACAGGAGTTCGAGCAAAATTTATATATCCCACCCGACTAACTTCCGGCCGGGGGCCCAGTCGGGGGTGGGTGGGGCTGGGCAGACGTCACGAAGTTACAACGGCTCAACTAGCTATAATAGCTTTAAGCGAGTCGTTGGGTTTTATCCATGGATGGGTGCAAAAACTTTAACTCACACTTTTTATTTATTCTCAAAAGAAGACCGATAAAATGCCCACTCCGTCATGTATTTACATGACTTTATGCCTACTTCTGTTCCATCTTCCACGAGTACAGGGAGATGCTGCATATGTTTATTACGAGGATGCAGAGTGCGTTAGTGGAAATTATATTCAAGGGAAGCTCATTTTTGCTTATGACACAAGCAGTATGTCGGGTCGGGGGTTCACCCTTAAAAATTATAATGGACCTTGCAAGTATTTTGAAGGAGGACGATTTGACTTCATGTATGGGTCGGCCGATGGATCCTTTATGAAAAATGGTTATTGCGTAAGGTACGCTGACACTGGATTAGCTTTATATAAGATACATATTTTACTGAGTAGGTAGGTCGTTCTTTTCTCACGTCTTTGTGCCCTTGTTATTTTTGTTGCTGTTGGTGATCTCGTCAGATGCCAAGGGATGATCGGCTGCACGACTACAAAGAACTCCTGCAAAGGGTTTAGTACAATTATACCATCTACCGCATATACTATGACAAGGAATTCCACAACTATAGATGGCGATGATGAGGATGACGATGTAGGATACGAAATGGATGACGATGTCGGCAGCGACCTTGATAGCAATAATGGACTGAATTATAATGCTGATGACTCAATTAGGAATGCGACAAATATAACTGATGTTGATGATTCTACTGAAGATTCCCAACTATCGAATGAAATGGTGATGTACGAAGAGGCAGCTTTTCAAGAATTACTAAAGTATAATCATGGTCAGTCATGGATTGCTGTCTATTCTGTTATTGGAATATTTTGCGGGATGCTCTCTTTTATGGCGATTTTTGCTACTGCAAAAGCCATCCGGAGGTTGAATACAAGGTCTGGAATAGTTAGTAAAGATGCTCTAATGGGGAATGATTTTGGCACAAGCGATCCAGAAACGAATCCATAAGTTTCAGAGATGATGCCTTGAAAATGCAACATTATTTCAATGGTAGAACTTAGTCTACCGTGTCTGTGATCATCTCGGAATTACTGTTATTCCCTATGTTCATGCTGGTCGTGGCTGACAACTCAATAGTCGATACTCATCACAAGAATTATATCTTCGGCAAGTGGATATTTACTCTATAGATAGATAAACTTTTTTCATAGGTACACTCATGGTAGAAAGGAATGCATTAAAAGTCCTACACGCAAAACCATCATTATGATGTTTATACTCTATTTTAGATTATTGAAGAAAGATCGGACCTTTTACATCACATGTTGTCCTCTATTTCCAGTACCCGGTGTATCGAGAGATGAAACAAAAAGTTTTGATTCATTGAATTCTTCCCTGTTGTCTGTTATATTCCATGTCGAACAATATGAATGGTAACTATGTTGTAGGCAGTATCAATACGTGATTTTTGTCTTTTCAAGACGCAATAAGGACAATGGATGCCAACTACTAGACGAAACGTAACAGCCATCCTAGTGAGGTCTATCTGAAGATGACAATCTAACATAGAACCGCTGGACGTTCATAATGTAACTCCTAGAGGAAAACTTGAACTCATACTTCATCCCAAGGAACGGACTCTTCAGCTGATGCATTACTAGATGTATCAGAAGAACAACTTGAATCATCAATAGAGATGCCTTCATCATCTGAAAAAGTGCAGTCAAAATTCATGTCTTCTTCCTGTAGCATGAAATGATCAACTGACCTGGCAGCAAGGGAGAATGCGTCGAGATCATCATTAACATGCATTTGGCTTGCGCATTCGTTAAGAAACCCGGGCGTTGATGACCCGACTGAATCATGACCAATTTCCTCTTCTTCATTCAGTGGATGGTATAAAGATAATGGATCTGGTAGTTCAGCATTTACTTCAGGGTCGCCGAGCATTGGCTTTGGTGAGGCTTTACTTGTCTTATCCTTACCAAAAAGTCTGAAACGTTTTTTGGATCTTTTAGACTTTCTTTTGGATTTACTTCTTCTGGGAACTCTTCTGAAAATTTTAACGATTCTTCCTATTATTCCTTTATGCAGCTTCGTTAGGAGTGAAATTGATGCCTCGAAATTTTCGTTTTTCAAGTTGCATACTTCATCCAAACACTCTTCGTCTTCAATAAGATTGGCGTTTGGTCGACTATAGTAATCCTTCTCCAAGTGGTCGCTCGACAAAGAAATTGTTGTCGATGTGACTTTTGCCACCGCACTAGCTGCACTCTGCAGCCTTTGACAGTCGCGTAAACTTGAAACATGGTCAATATCGATGACAAATGCAGGCACATTGTGCCCCTTGGATTCATTCTTCCAATACGATGGTAGAGACAATGGCTCATATCCCATAGCTCTCCTTGTTTTTAACCTAATCCCGTACTTTTTCCACCAGATTTGTATTACATTTGAACAAACGTGAAGAATTTCAACTGCCATACAACCTACATAAAGGCTACCATTATGAGCTTCACATTTTGATCGTAAACTTTGTCTTGCCAGCCGCCTGAAGTTGGAATGAATCTTAGTCACTGCTAATGATTTTGTTCGTTTATCCCATCTTTTCCGTTTCGCAACGCCAATCTTTCATGCAAACTTATTGAGTGACACAGGTATGAAAAAATTTCAAGACCACATCTTGTATCAAAAACATAATAAAACTCACCATTTGTAAGACACGATGACGGTCACGAAAACCACGATAGTACTTCTGAATCACCTGAGCTGCAAGACGGCGATCTTGCGTATCGAATAAAGACAAGAGAAGGCAATTCATTTCAGCAGCTTTCCTGATGGTGAGTCTTTTCACATCATAATCAGTGATGTTTTTATCAGATGTTACATTTTCCTTTCTCCTTACATTGCATTGTTTTACTTCTTTTGTACAATGAAGGTTGATGGATTTATTGAGAGATGTTTTGCTGTAGCTCCTGCTGTTTGGTATAGACGCGGATGAATCTGATGTTGAGTAAACCAATGAACTACCAGAAGAATCAGATTTATCACAGTTTCCAGGGACAAGGGTTTCACGATTTAATTGTTGTTCCTGTCCTTCGTTCATTATAATATCCAGACTATCTCCATCATCGTCATCAGTCATTGGCATGGTCGAATCAAGTTCAGATCCCATTACATTCATCATTTCTTTGTTGATTACATCCCAGCATTGATCGTTATTATTTTCAGGTGACAACCTTTGACTTGATAACTGGTATGTCCTTGCACCTAACTTTGGGGATTTTGTTGACGGCATTTTCTTAATGTTTGGTTGTTTCAAAACGGGGACATGATATCCTTCTGAGGGCCAGCAGTCTACAAACGAACTCTGAAGAAAATCATCCGAATCCTTATCTAGTTGAAATATTTCGGATGTAGGTATAAAATTCACATCATCATTGAAATCGTTGTCATTGTCGTGAAGCCTATGGAAAGCAGATGTTTCTTTTCCAGAACCCAAGACTAACCGCACATTTCTATTATTCTTCTTTCTACCATTCCTCAAGTGGAACTGTGACTTGTCCGTACCACCTGTTGAAAGCACACTACTGGGCAGTGCAGTCTTCCTCACTGTACCGACTGGAGATATCTGGAACTGAGAATCGGAATATTTCTTCTTGATTTTATAAGCAGCTGGTTGATGAACATTTTTTGACGCCGATGGAGATTTCCCGAACGACTGATCACCAAGTTTGTTCTCATTGTTGTAGACTTTACAAAAACTTTCTTCCATGACTGGATGATTTCCTGTCCGTACAACCTTCCTTGGGACTGAAGAGGATGATCCAAAAGACGGTTCCAATACAGCAGCTTTGGGCGTTCTATGCTTTTTCCACTTCATGCCGATATCAAAATGAGACAGATTACCCCAATTGTCATGATAAGGATTCAGCCCAACAGAAGTCGTGTCTACACTTGCATTACTACTCCCATAGTCAAAGGAAATCTGACTACTGACATCATCATTTCCCTTTGACTGAATAGATGTAGTAAGTAATGTAGCTACGGCACCTGATTCATTTCCACCTTTACCTCTTTGCCTAGTATTTTGCATCCCAACGACATTCTCAAGTTGATGAACTCTATGGTGAGAATGCAAGGCTATGAACGAAGTTTCACGAACACTCATGAATCGACTATCACTTTCATCAGACGAGGAGGATGAATCACTCGAGTCGTAATAATCAGAGTTAGGATCGCGATGTTGCTGTTGGTGAGAATGATGCAAACCTGAATGGTCACCGTCCTTGTGGAGCGGTGGAAATAAAAATGGCCACGAGAACATGATATATTATGAATAAAAGTAAATCAATGACTACTGTATCTTTCTCATACATAGCAATGTTGATGATGTTGAAGATTCAAACCAACAACGTTCACTGATTGATTGAGTTGGAGTCTCCAGTGATGAGAATAAAGAATGGGTTGATAACGTAAAGAGGGAGAGAGAGAGAGAGATTTTAAATGAGTGTGGAGCAGCAACAATCATACAGTAGTACCCGGGGCACAGTACAGTAACCTGCCTCGAGTCTTGATTATTACAATGCAAGTAGGTGTTGATGTCGAGTTCTTGTAACCAGACAGACAGGTCAAAAGATAGTGAAAGCTCTGAAACGTAAAAGTCAATGATGTGAGTCTTGGCAAGGTTGTATGTGTTGTGATGCGAGTATTATCAGTGCCATGACACTGCAATTATATCCAAGTTAGTTTAGTCCTTTCTATGACTTGCTTGATACATTTATGGTTGGTTACAAGTCCTTTTAGAAATGTGAGAGTCGTGAGAAGGATCAGGAAGGATTTATTCGTGTGAAGGGGGGTACTGTAGTACCTGGTACTTTACTTACTACCGGTACGTACTTGTACTGTACTGGGTGGTACGTAGTGAGTGATCATCGTGCCGCCGTACTTGTACGATAAGTTAGTGGACGATACCTGGTACTGGTACCTGGTACTGTATACTGTCATACTACAGTACTGTCATGTAGACAAAGATTTTTGGAACACACAGTAAAGTAGGTTTACTGTGCTGCACGTACAGTACAATAAATTGATGACGTCAAACTTTTTGAAAAGCACAATGGCACATTACTTTCAACTACGTGGACACAAAAATATCATCAGAGAGTGATGGAAATATATATTATAGTAATTCTACCGACCTCTCTACTGTCTATAGGTAGCTAGATATAGATTTGCATTCATATGTGTTTAAGCATTTCTAACCGATAATATGTCGCGAATGTTTACTGTTCTATTTGGCTTCCTTTTTGGTATCATCTTCTCTGTGGTTTCGTCGAATGCTTTTCTTATTATCAATGATAAAAGAAGGCATGTTTTCTCCAATGAGAAGAAGAAGATGAGGATACCATCCGAAAAAAGAGCAGCTGCTGTCATCACCAAGAAGCCTTCCTCGACCACTCGCCTCCATATGGATTTTTTCAAAGAGATGATTGAATCAGCCTTCAAAAATGATCCCAATCTTTCCCCTGACAAATCTCAAAACCAACTGGAAGGACCCAATGACGTTGAAGAAACCTATATTAGTAGCTCTAAAACGGATGTACAAAAGAAATGGTTGCAAGCTCAAGATAAAACAAGAGGTAGTACCATAGTTGATGATGGCAGAGGTGCTCCTTTGAATACTAATTTGCTTGTGGGAACCGATTGGAAATTAGCATTGTATCTCATGGGTGTTCCAAACTTTGACCCTACTAATTCACTTTATGGGTCCAAGGTTAATATATCAAACAGGGATTCCCAACTTGTCAAGGATGGTTTTGCTATTGGTGCCGATGTGCTTCCAAGTGACCCAACGCTAACTCTACAAATACATCTTTTAGATGGAGGAAAGTGTAAAGTAGAAACCAGTTCCTTTACAACGGGTGCAGATGGTGAGTGGAAACTGAGTGACGACGGTCGCATGGTTCGATTTTGCATCGATTGTACTGGATATCAACGTATAGTCACAACCAAGGGAACGATTCAGAATGTATCTTGGTCTGGTCGAGATGAAGCTGAACGAAAAAGCAGTGCCGTGTATGAAATTGCTCCTGGAAAAATATATGGTGAGGCTAGAGTGAGTTATGGGGAAAAGCCGGGTGTGTATGTAATGGGTACGAAAACATCCCCAGAGGGACTGTTAAAAATGGAAAAGGCACAGGGATTGTTTGGTATTAGTACAAAGATGGTGGCATGTGGAAAGTTTGCAGCTGAAATGATCCTTGATGGTGGTGGTGAGGGAAAAGATTAAAAAATGTATATATTTCTAGCTACTGTAGGATACTACGTGTACACAGAGGCATTGATATTTGAAGTTTTCAATGTACTGTACAAAAAAGTGTCGAAGAGATTCGTTTTTCTTTTATTATTTGTAGCTTTGCAACATTACAGTACTGTCTTTAGCATTGACTACCACACTTAGACTCCAGTTCATGATTCATTACCGACATTCTCGGTCCCAGCATCCGCGGCATTCTTCTTCAAAGCATCTTTATACTCCTCTTGTACAGGTTTGGACATACATGCTGCAACATACCTGCATGCCACTTCATTCTGAAAAGGACAAGTGGCAGGTCTACATCCTTGCGTCTCAGGAAATCCATTTTCATAGCAGTCACTAAACTTGGCACAATAAGGTTCCGATTGTTCAATCAACACTCGCAACTGCTTTTCCATTTCTATAAAGGTTGGATATTCGTCGTTTGATAAATCGGCAAGTCCATCAAGGTAATCAATTGTGGTCTTTGATGAAAAACGAGTACAGTAGTCTAGTGTGAGGTCCACCATGCATGATTTCAAGATGATCAATGTGTCATCTTCTTTGTCCTTTGCTGCTGCTGTTGATCCGTGAATAGGTGCATCCCATGCACCAGTTTCATTCATGACAGAAAAAATATCCACGGGAACTTTGGATACGTTTCCATTAGTTGTATCTGTGCTGTTCCTTGTCACAGGAAACAAAAAGGAATCAATCAAATAACCTGCATGGGTAGTGGCTAACTTGTTCTCGTCCAGTTGGTTCTGTACTGCATCCAATTTTTCTTGTGCCGTTTTGAGTTGCTTTTCCAAGGCATAAGTCGACGATGCCGAGCCCCCTGCTGCACCTTTCCTCCTTCTACTACTACTACTCGTACTACTGTAATAAAAGCCGGTCGGAATCCCTACCGGAAGGGCATTTTCAGTTTTGGAACGAGATGACTTTCGACGAAATGGATTGGACAGGAGACTACGAATCCCCCTGAGCCATCCTCCTTCCATGTGATTCCATTTATACCATGTACTTAGACCACGCATTGCCTTGACCCAATCCAAGACAGAATCACCAATGTTCAAGTTCCCCTGAAACTTCACAGTCCTCGCAAGTGTTGTGGGGCCATAGGGCCCCGAAGCTTTCGACCCCAAAATGGCAGAAGTTACAGGATCGCTGTCATGATAAGGCCCGGCACCCACAAACATCAAAGTAGGATAATGAGTAACTCCAGCTGCATCACACAGTCGGGTGTGCTTTTGATTCAACTCGCAATTAAATAAGGCCATGATTAGATTTGATTCCGTAGTTCCAGCATGTAAAAGTTGACCTATCGTATCCCAAACCGTTGCAAATCTATGACAGTTACTGCACCACTGGGCATAAAACATGACAGCTGCATCTATTCCCACGTATTGATCATCTGGGAGAGGTTTGGCAGTATCTGGGTCCAGTCCAAGATAGGCAGCGAGCGTCTCGGCATCCCAGTGATCGAGATTACGTTCTCGCCTCGAGATTGTTGTTTCGTAAGTTTGACATGATACTAACGATACTATAGTGGCTACAATGAGAGTGGATACTATTCTTAATCTTTTCATGGTAAAATGGAAGGTTGGAGTCAGGGAGAAAGTAATTTTATTTTTAAAGAGAGAGAAAGTAGAAAGTTGATATTGTGTGGATTGGTTGTTGGTTTTCTCTGTGAAAGATTGTGTACTGTACTGGGTGCACTCTAGCTAGAGCCAGAGTAGAGAGATGATACATACTCTACAGTACAAGTACCAGTACAAGGTAGGGTACCCGAGGTAAACCAAGCTGTCCCATTTTTTTTTCAGTATCCACAAGACTCACTCAAAATG
>JAAMXU010000056.1:0-13938 GCA_019693545.1 Chaetoceros muelleri | reverse complement strand
GAAACCAGTAGTTTCTAGGTCAAACACGCAATATACACATGATGCAAAGTCCACTTGTAGCGGTGGTTGTGTTGGACGGTTCCTTTGCTCTGACGCCCCTGGTGTAGATACTTCATTGTTTGGAGCCCTTGAAGGGGAATTCCTTTTGTCATGACCAGTCCTACCGCACGAAGAGCATTTGCGTGGACATCGGGAATTGGTCCGGTTGGTATTGATGGATTGATTGGATTGATTCATTGAGTCGATTATGGTCATGTTGAGTGAGATTCTGGAGTATCGCTGAATTTGCCGTAGGATTTCCGTATTAATTTTATGTAGGAACACCGGCGGAACACACCAAAGATACCCCTTGGTGCACCTAAGGTGCTCTTTCATTAGAATCTACTTAACTAAACTAATAAAGTAGCAGCAATGACAAAAATTGGAGACTTAACGCATTATATCCTGTTATATCTACTGCTAAATTCGTGTGTTCACAAGACTTGTATTTCTTGAGATATAGTCTTGTTAATGAACCTTAAACCCCTTTGATATCCCGATCGGGATATCACGACCGAATATGGGTTAAGTTTTATGAATTATTCCATAATATATCCTGACCCATTTCAAATATTGCAGACTTGATCAAATTGATTTAATAGAGGAAGGGTGATGCCAATTGGAAAATGTCATAGATATTGTTTGATTGTTTGTTTGATGGGCAGTCATTAGATGACATGAAGAATGGATCACTGGCTTTGCATGCAGGCAGTTAACCCTAACCCTAACCCTAACCCTAACCCTAACCCTAACCCTAACCCTAACCCTAACCCTAACCCTAACATAAATGGCAGTAGTTGGTAGCATTCAATTCAATGTTTTGTATAGCTCAATAGCACAAAAAACAAGCATAAGTCCTCTACAGAAGAATGTTGATGGGTTTATTTTGAATCATGGTTGTGACATTCTTGCTTTTCTCCTTCTTCCCATGATGGTGACTATCATCAATAGTATTTTTCTTGTGGCATGGATCCTGCTGATGACACTAAGTGAGAATAAGGCTTTGTAGGATCAAAAATACAAAGCATAAAATGTTAATGATGGCAGTATTTAGTTTTTAACTATTAGTTGCACTACACCATCAATGATAAGAGTGATATGTAGAGTAGCCAGCAAGGAGGAAACAGGAAGAAACAACTATTCTTTGTTTATTTGCTATGATCAATCATCATTGCTACTATGGTAGTGCTCCTTTTAAATGTCTATTCAAAACAACTCTTTTGTTTTTTCAAGATTGAGTAAGAAGAAAAGAAACAACTCTGATACTAAGTAGGGGAGTCCATCATATGAAAATAATGTCTCAAGAATCGGTTTCCAAGAGCAAATTCAATTCTTGAAAAATGGTGTTCAATGGTCATCAGTGTGTGATTTGTTAGCAATTGGTACTTGAAAAATGATTGTCAAAAAAGACTATCTAGAGACAAGATATGTTATCACTTTTTTCCACTCTAGAGTTATTTGTCTTTTTTACAAGAATGAGCCAGCATGCATGCACATCTGCTTTACTTATACTCACAGTGGTAGTGACTGTACAAGTAGCTGAGAGGAAGAGAATACGTGGCTCTGTTTACTGTTTACTGTTAGCACACAAATAATGGATAACTTTTGCATCCATCAAGTTTTTTTACTGTTAGCACACAAATACTGGATACCTTTTGCATCCATCAAGTTTTAATTGTTTTCCTTCTCAACTATCACCACATTGTACATCATATCAACTCATCCCAAGATCTCATAACATCATGCCTAAGAGTAAGTTTCTAAATTTGTCTTTAAATTAAGGTGGATATCAAACTATAAAAGATGATGTGAACAAATTGTGGAAGGATTATGGTCAGGATATTACAATGTGGCGAGCTGGAGCTCAACTCTTCTTTGAAAAATAGAAGCATTTATGATGGCATATGGACTAAGCTGGAGTCCTACTAGTAGATTGGATAAAAGTCTATAATCTGTACAAGAAGCTGAAAAAACAATGTTATGCTTATCATGGTGCATAAAAATTTGTCTTGTTTTTTACTCTGTATGTTAGGAATCACTAGTACGAAGGAACTGCCATGTAGCACTTACATAGATTCTAGTATGGCGGCTGTATTACATCATTATTAGACTATTTAGATAATAATTTAAATAATTAGTTTCTGTTGGAACATCGTTGAGCGGCTCTAGACTGTACATGTCTCTCGCCAACAGCATGACGCTAGTGGAGTAGTTTTAAATAATATAACACAATATCTTTAACTTCAATTTATCTTTTCATCTATCAAGTATTGTAAAGCCTTGGCCCTGGTGAGGCATTTTGAATTCAAAGCCGTTCTTTTAATTCTCTATCTCTTCAAGAAATCAAGTCTTTTTTAGTTCTCTTTCCTCCAAGTTGTCCACAAGCAACAATGATGAAGTCAAGGTTACTGGAACCAGCTGTGCCGGCAAGAAGTTCCTGGATCTTCATCTGGTGGTGCCTTTATTGATGTCACATCAGATGACGATGACTCTGGACCTCCCAAGGTAACTCTCACAAGGTTAGGATTGATCATGCCTTGGGAGATGAGCACTCCAACTTGACTGAGATCAAGATGGAGATGCTTGAGGACTTGCATGGGCAGTCTGCATGGTATGTGCACACCCGTTATCTTTTGGACAAGCTTGTGTTCCCCAAGCAAGAAGGTATCATGGGTCCAAAGGATTGTTTCAAGCATCTTTTTTCAAGCATCTTTGTATCTTTGAGAGCCTGTTGGGCCCAAAGACGAAGACTACATTTGCCAGCATGCTTGGGAGAGCAGTTGAAGAGATCTTCAGGTGAAAGGTTGGTCGCGACCAAAACTGACACCGCAAAGTTAAAGAAGAATCCCTCCCTCTATGAAGCGTTGCTTCAGAAAGGAGGAACCGATAAGATCAAGCTCTTGGGCAATGCCGGAGCGACTGATGAGGAGAAGGAGGCATTTCTTCTCCAGCAGCAGTACCAGGGATTTGAACAGTACGTGTACTGGTTCCTTGGCAAGTTGATCTTCAAGGATCATTGCAACTGCTTGGATGATCATAAAGACTACATTCTCAATGATATTGTGAAACTGAAGTCTATGTCCATCATCTCGTATCTCTCACGTGTGAATTACATGTATGAGATTATTCCCTACTTGCAAGCTCCATCCGATGAAGGAGAAACTGCAAGAAAGGCTGATTATAATTTGCTCCAGTCTGAGGTTGATGTGAGAGTCATTCACAGAGCCCAGTACAACGGACTCCCCAAGATTTTCCAGAACACACTGGAAGATTGTAGGGTCAAATGGAGAACTCTCTCTGACTCCAATTGGCACGACAAACTCGTGTCTATTGAGAGAAAAGAACAGAGGGATCTGCTTGAGAAAAAAACAAAGAAGAGGAAATCTGCTGAAGGATCCAAGAGAACAAGCAGGCTAAAACCTCTAACAAGAAAGGTAAAGGTGGTGGTACCTCTGGAGGAAACAACAAGCCAACAGCGGGTCTAACTGCAGGGACTGGAATGAAATTCTGCCCATTGTGCCATGGTGCTGGTCTGCCCAAGACGGTTTACCCCACTCATAACTTGACCAATTGCAACAAGAAAGACGTCTTCAACCAGGCGCTTTCTGAAGCAGTGAAACCTAAACCTGCGCCCAGTGCCGGAAGAGGACGTGGTCAACTCCATCGTATGGAGCATAATCGTGTTGAGATGACTAATCGCCTCCAAGAAGCAAACACATGCAAGCAGATTTGCAGAGCCTTCCGCACAGCCCATTCTCCTGAAGAGGTCTGCCAGTACCTCAGGGTTATGGATCCCACTCTTGAGGATACCTACCTTGCTTGTCGCATGCCCATGTACTTCAATTTGCATGGAAATGCTGAGCTTCAGAGTTCTTTGCCTATGGCATATGACGAGACTAACTCTGGCTATGGCCAGTTTGAAGATGAAAAGAAGGACAAAAAGCCTGCTGGTGCTGATGGGCATTACTGACCAGCGCTCGGTTGCCCCACTCCTCCTATTGATAGTAAGGTAGTTTTAAAATGTAGTAGTCATGTAGCTTTTAAAGAATACTATCTTACTTCTATTTTAAGACCCAATAGGGCAACCCATATTCGTAAAAATATTAATAAAAGAGTCAATTGGAATGATGCCTTGGTAAAGCCGACAATGATTGACAAAATTGCTTCCAAGTCTTTGGAACGCATCAAACAAGAAACAAATCATTCTCCTATCACCTTTGCCACAGTTCGTGGGGGCGAGAAGGGACAAAGAAGTCACAAGACGGGACTTCTTGTATTGTTAGACACAGGCTGTAGTCACAGTATGATGTCAGCAGCAATGGCAAAGCATGAAGCATGTAAAGTGGAAGCATTCCACCGCCAGCTTCAATACAACCCCTGGCCAATATGAAACAAAACATACAACCAAGGTGCTTTTTATCCTTCCAGAGTTCTCAGAGTTGAAGATTCTTCACTAGGAGTTCCACTTGGATCCTGAGAAGGAATTGCAAGGAACAGGGTATGATGTGATCATTGGTAGAGATCTTATGCAGGCACTGGGTGTCATTATTGATTACAAAACCTTGATGGTCTCATGGGAGGATATTTGCATTGGAATGCATGACTTCTTTGCAGACTCCAAAAATTATAGAGAACTGCACACGATAATGCAGCAATCTACCAAACCTCCTTCTGTCATGGAACAAACAGGAAGAACTGTGCATATCCTTGATACCAAGTATCAGGCAGCAGACTTGCAAAAGATCTGTCTAGAACAAGCGGTTCATCTCAGTTTGGAAGAGAGGTAGAATCTTCTCAACCTTCTGACAAAATATGAGTCACTCTTTGATGGTACACTGGGCGACTGGGGAGTAGATGAGGCAGTCAACCTGGAGCTCCAGCCAGACACTAAGCCACATCATGATTGTCCATATCATATCCCACAAGTTCATAGAGAAACCTTTTGAAAAGAGTTGGATCAACTCTGCCAAATTGGCGTGATGCAAAAACGTCATGAAGGAAGCAAGTGGGGAACACCCTGCTTTCTTATTCCAAAGAAAAATGGAACTGTGCAGTTCCTCACTGATTTTAGGAAGTTGAATAGTAAAATAAAAAGAAAGATTTACCCTCTTCCTAATATTAGTGATATTCTACAAACCCTGCAAGGTTTAAGGTATGCAACTACTTTAGATCTTAATATGGGATACTATACTATTGGTTTGACTGCTGGTGTTAGCAACCTGTGCACGATTGTCACAGAGTTTGGCACCTATGATTATTTGCAATTGCTGATGGGTATCAGCCGTGCTCCCGATATCTTCCAGTCAAAAATTGCTAGACTCTTAGGAGATTTAGAGTTTGTCAAGGCATGTCTTGATGACTGTCTGATTGTCACTAAATCTTCCTTCAAGGATCACTTAGAAAAATTGGAAGCAGTGCTTCAATGACTTCAAATGCATAACGTGAACGTAAATGCTGAGAAGTCTGTATTTACTGTGGGCGAATTAGAATATCTTTGATACCTGATTACTTGGGAAGGAATCAAATCGGATCCAAAGAAAATACAAGCCATTCTCAACCTGGAAAGGCCAAAGATGAAATGTGACGTTCATCATCTCATAGGACTAGTTCAGTACTATCGAGATTTATGGGAAAATCAAGCACATATACTTGCTCCCTTCTCTAATCTTTTAAAAGGATCTACCAAAAATGGCTCAATCATCTGGACAGATGAATTGTTAGAACAAGCTTTTCTTCAGATGAAGAAAATGGTTGTTGCAGAAATGCTGTTAGCTTATCCTGACTTCAGTAAGGAGTTTGAAATCCATATCATGGATGCGAGCGACAAATGAAAGATGATAGTGATCCAAATGGAAATGGATTTCCAAATAGAATGTAAGGAAGGAAAACAAATCAACTACAATATGTCATCTTTGGACTTGTGAAAAGATTTTTTGATTTCCTTTTCAGACCTTAATACCTCTTGTAATCTTTATTGTCCTGCATTGTAAACTTCAAGGCAATTTATATGTGTTGTGAGTCAAACCCTGGGTTTGTTCTAGGCACTGAGTGGAGGATTAGTTGTTCCTTGTAATAGTGATTTGCATGTAAGTGGCATCCTTTTTGTCGCTTGTGTCATTTCTACTGTTGTCTATCCTCAGTGCACACATAAAGGAATTCCTGGTCAGAGGAAAGGAAGGAATCCCATGTAGACATCCACTTGCTTGCATCAACCTACCAGTGTCCAAGTGGCATTGCAAGGGTGTAAGGCACCCCTTGACAAAGTTGTGCCATGAAAGTGTTCCATTCAGCCAAATCTCCTGTTGTTGTATGACGTTGCAGCAGTGGCCATCTGTAAGTATTCCTTTTAGGGTACCCTAACCCTAAGCCTCACAGTCAGTCAGAAATAGGTCTTGCTAGCATGGCCTTTCATCACCAATTTTAAAAGAGTGACAACTGGGGTTTGGGGCTCTGCCCCAATGGGGGATTGTGAAGGGGAGGTCACCCCTTGACATCGTCAGGGCCTCCGAACCTCTTGCTCAATGATGGCTCTTCAAGATGCACATCAGGACTGTGGCCAGATATCCATTCTTCATTTGAATAAACTGTGTCTAGTCTGATCCTTGATGTTTCCAATTCATTCCAGAATTCATTAAAATATACAGGATGTGTGTATTATTTCAATTCTTCCACAGCACATGACATAAAATGAACAGCTCTAGAAACAGTCACATTATTGCCCTGGATCATTGTAGAGAACTTATCCAACACCTGAAAGATACATATACATGTTTTCAAAGAAAAAAAGAAATTAAATGACTGACACTGCTGAAGCATTCCTGAAATTTCAGCACTATGTGATGCATCCAAGCTTCTTCTAAATTCCCTATCATCTAAACAGCAAAAAAGAGTAAATATGATTTGGACATAATTACTGAATATTCTTTGTAATGTATCTGCTTTCACAGTCCAATGATGCATGCAGAGGGCGATAAGTCCCTTCACGGGCTATGGGTCTTCATTGGCATCTCCTTCCAATTCTTTGATAAGTCCCTTCACGGGCTCTGGGTCTTCATTGGCATCCCCTTCCAATTCTTGTTTGACCCAATTCAATAAGGCTCCTCTCGAAGGGGAAATTTGAGTAATTTCAATAAAGTTTGGGCAAACCCAAAAACATCCCTCAAGATCATATTCTCTGAAATGACCTTCTTTGCTGATAATCACATATTGTGTGGTGTACAACAGTGATGTCCTTTGGCATTAGGGCACTCTTGTTGGATTCTAGGGACAACACCCTTCTTGGCACCCTGAATATTACTTGCTCCATGATCATAAGATTGATGAACAATTTTTTATGGTGATTGGTAGATAAATCATTCCTCCATTTCAAAGTCTCAAGGATTGAATTGGCAACAGTCTCACCTTTAATATCATCTAGTTGATCAAAACCCAAGAAGTTGATAGACATATGAAGCATGCTATCAACCTCCCTCACATCAGTTGAAACATAATATTTGTTTGACTTTATTTCAGTCCATTCGTTGGCAACAATGAGAGATAACAGCTATGCAGATTAATGAATTATACTTCTTTTCCATGACTTGGTCCACCATCATGTCAATAAACATATTGACATACTTAGACTGCATGTATTCTTTCCTAAGTGGAGAACTTCTTGTTGAATCAAGATGGGTCAGAACTGCTGGGTAATGTAGACCATGTATCTGTTTTATTGTCTCCACCAATAAGCCTTCTGATGATGAATTGTTACCAAACATTGGTAATTTCCTTGCTGCAAGAAACTTGATTGTATGTAGCACAATGGCCAGAAACTTCCAATTCTGTTGTTGAATTTGTTCATGATGTAGAACAAGTTGTTTCTTTAGTTGATTTTGTATTGATGTTGATCCATTGTCTATGAGAATTCGGATTGATTCACCATGCACGTTACTTTTTCATGTCTCTCATTTGCCATTGCTGTTGGCAAGATAACACCATTCTTTGGTGCCTGAAAGAAAACAATCTTTCACACCATTCCCTGCATATCTGTCAAATGATTTATTCCATTTATCAATCCCAATATACTCCCTTGCTTCTAGACAAATTCCACACAAGACTTCATGACTTGTAGTAGAATAGATGCACCAAAGAAACCTATCAAAATAGATTATACCTCGTTTTCCCTGATTTTTCACATACATGAGGTATTAACATCTAAGCCTTCTTCTTACTACTAAGCTTGGCAGGTACTGTTTTTCCTTCAGCCTTAGCTTCTCCACTAGAAATGCAGTGGCACAAAGGTCTGATAAATCACTATGCTACTTCTTTAACTTTGATGAAAGTCTGTTTATGTTCTGTACAACGTACTTGGCCTCTTCAATCACATCAATTACTGCTTCGGCTGACACAAACAATTGATGAGATGTGATACTAAGTTTCTCTTCATTATTCTCCATTGATTTGTCTACATTGCATTTTCCCTTATTCATTGCACTGGTACACTCTACAGCTTTTCCAACATCTAAAGCCTTTGATGCATGACGAGAATGGAAGTAATTCAAAAGACCATTTCCCTTTTTGATTCCATGATTCTTCTCCTTTACTACATTGGTACCTTCTTTCCATTTCAAGGTCGTGGCTTGATGTGCATCCTTTGAATGATTACCACTAGTATCAGTGCCATGTGTTGCATTGACTGACGGTCCCTCTGATTCCCAATTTGGAGGGGGGTGTGGAGGAGATTTCAAGGCACCAGGACCAATACCACCATAACATGAAGCACATGTCTTTGGTCATCCTTCATCATTTTCTCCCAAGCATCAGACATGCACTGGCTTCCTACATCTGGAACAGTTGTGAGCAAAGGAGGCATTTTTTTCTTTCATCCAGCAAGGAACCTGCTGTCAATCCTTTCCTGAAGCACAAGCTTTCATAATCAACAATAATGAACAGCTTTTGCACTGCTGCGGAAATTCTGCGGAATTAACACTTTCATGTTGAAAATACGGTGAAAATGAGCTTTCAAGGCAGTAAATAAGATCAATATTCCTTGAGATATGACCTTTTAGCTATCCCTTCAACTGAGATGGTGGTGGTTGGTGGTGTTGAGAATAATGATGATTTTGTTATTGTTGCTGTTTGTGTGTGTGTTGTATTTGAGTGCACCACAGTGAAAACTGTGAAAACTACTTCATTTTTTGTTCACTGCGTGTAATCCTCTCTAACTCAGGACTAAACTTCTCTCTCAACGGTGTCCTTGACGCACCAAGCATGCTCAAAACCTATGTCGGATAACATTACTATCTGCAATCTACTACCGTATATGCTACACCTGTATAAAATGTAAAATGAGAATGCCTATTTCTTACCTAAAACCAGTAACCACCTAGGCTCATTACTTATGGAAAGGCATACGTCACCAAACTGTATTCAATTGTTCATGAGAAAATCTTTAAACTATATTCAGTCATGATATCCTGATCGGGATATCAAAGGGGTTTGGTAGATAGTCTGTCGTATGCATCTCTGGAGATATTAGTACCACGAACACACACATTTAACCATGGCTTCTTGAATATTTGACAAGCCTTGTACCCAAATTTTATTAAATTATACTTAGGTGTTCATAAGTTATGTTAATTTTAGTAGAGGTGCTCCATTTGAGTTCTCCCAGTTATTTTTATTTTCACCCCCCCTGTTTTGTACGATGGCCATACGGGATTTCTTCTACATGACCCTTACCCAACGCTCCTGAACAACCCAATTCTTCCTTTCCCAAGGCTAAATTATCTCTGCGAGTATTGTCCCACTTGACAAATACCCGACCCAAAACCGTAATTATTTAGTGAATCATAGTGTAAAAGGGAATCGGGAGACAGTCACTGCTGTTGTCATCTGCTACTTCGACTTGGTTTCTCTTACCAAACTTTGCCCCGTACAAAACTCCCGTACAGTTTCAACTGAATAAAAAATGCCTCAGCCCCCCCTCCATTTTTGTACGTACCTTGTACGGGATACAACACTTGGTGACTTAAGTGGAAGAATCAGCATATGATTCGCATAGTGATTCAGATAACACAAAACTTGGTCACTAACGTGGAATAATACTTGGGGAGTCTGTATAGATACTATTGACCTGTATGGTGTACCTGAAAGCTGTACTATGTTACAGGATACCTACTTGATCACTTGTTATGTGTTACCAGCCGTTGTACTTCCTTGTGTTTGATACCGCGGAACAGCTTCAATTGAAGAAGCAAGTATGAATAACACAAAATAAGGTCATTCAGTCTTGATTCTGTTTGTGTCTTTCTATCTCTATGTAAAGGTTTACTGGATTGAGTGTTGATTGGTAGGATGATAGTGTGTGTGAGGTTTTGTGGCATGCTGGTTAATGCAACAGCAGTGCAATTTTGGATTAGCTATCAAACTCCTTTCGTAAAATAAGGGGTAATTTGTGTGTGATTGAGAATTTAAAAATTAATTCCCGTCTAAAACATTGTTTAAAGATTTTTCTCGTGAACAATTGAATACAGTTTGGTGACATATGCCTTTCCATAAGTAATGATACTAGGCGGTTACCGGTTTTAGGTATAAGAAATAGGCATTCTCTTTTTTACAGTACAACTGATGATGGTACATATCAGCAGATACCAGCCAGGTTAAACTACTGTATTACAAATAATACTGTACGGTAGATGATAGAAAAAAATTATCCCACCCTAAATCCCAAGTGACACTGGTGCTCTGGTGTCTCAGTGGTTCAGAGGCCCTGATCATGCACTGCAGGCAAAAACTGTAGTGAAATTTGATCAATTTAAGTATTTCTTAACACAGATTAACAAGAATTATTTCGAAAATCACTCTGATCAAAGTTTCCTTATAGCCCCCTCCTACCTGTACTCTCATTGGCAAAAGTGTTGGCAACTTCAACAAGGTTTAACATTTTATCTAATTCATCCTTTTTGTACCAAGCAAGTATCCCTGCAGCTGCAAATAGATCATCTGAAATGTGTGATCTCAACCAAGTCTTAATTTTTCTACTCAATGAGAATGTTCTTTCAGCAAAAGCTGATGTGGCAGCTGCAACAAGGACTAATCCTACCATTTTGAAAATAAATGGTGCATGTACATGCCACAGCTCAATATTACTAGGGTTGTATTGAATGTCATCTACCGCCATGGTTACAACTTCTTCAAATCTTCTAGGCATTTTATCTTTGTTATAATGTCTCCATCTATCTTTAAGATGTTGTATTTCATTCTTGATAATTTCAGTAATCAATCCATCAAGAGGTGGCTTAGTACCATTTGATGCAGTTGTTTCACTTCCATAGTACTTGAGGATAGTATCAATTACTGGTTCAAATCTATCTGCACTCATCATGATTCAATAGATTAATACTGTCTCTATTTCACTTTAAGTAACCAAGGCAGGTGTTTGCATCCTTTGATCAATTTCATCCAATATGTCTTCAAATATTTCATTAAACAATTCACACCAGTACGCTTTCCCCTCCTTGGTTATCAGGTTTGTCACGGGATGACCTTTGCAGCAACCTTGGAACATCTTTGTCAACTACCAAGCCATCTGAAATACCACCCAACCTTACAGAGGGACCAACCAATGTATCTTTTGAAAATATTTCATTAATTTGTAATCTATCACGCTCGACATCATCCCAGAAGTCTTCAAACTTCAATTTGTGCTGTACCAAAGTGTCTCTTAATTTTGCTAGGTGGTGAATAGCCTGCACAATGTTCACATTATCACCTCACAATATAGTTTCTGTAACATCTATGAAAGTGAAAATTCATATGCATAAATCCAAAAGATTTGCAAGGCACCCCTCACTTGATGTATTGCCATAAAATGAATCTCCATGATGGGCAAGAAACTTAAGGTTGTGGATAACTTCTGCAAAAAAGAATGGCCTGTTGAGTCAATATCAAACCTGTATTACTGTAGCTTGCTCATGCACTTGTTTGTAAACTGTTCTTGGATTGAAATGTCCAAGTAGGTACTCAACTGCAGCTCTATGATAGCAGTGGTTTTCATGTGATTTCAAATGCTGTTCACGGCAATGTGTATGCCAACCACGCATTTCCTCTATAAGTACCTTTTGATTTGCATCAGGTTCATATCCATGTTGATGAGCACTTTTGCAAATACCACAGAATGCATAACATAGTTCACTACTGGGCCTTGCAACCACTCCACCATCATCTACTTGCTTACAAGCTTTGTCCCAGATCAACCATGGAAACTCAATGAACCTCCTTGCCTATAAACGCCTCAGCACCTATTTGCCATTCTTTTGTTCCAGACAGAAGTTGAAAATAGTTTCTGCAAAGCATCTTTCTTTATCAATATGAAATGATCTAAGACCTGTTGGAATGCCATTGATGATTGGTAAGGATGCACACAATTTATGTAATATCTCATAAAAATTTCTTACCTAACTTAATTATCAATTGTTCCTGCTTTTCAATAGAAGGATTCTGCACCAGCACTTGGCAAAGGCATTCTAGTTGCAATGATTCCAATCTTTCATATTCCAACCTCTGTTGCAATTTATCACCAATGTCATTTACTGCTGACAATGTTTTCTGAACCATTTCTAGATGAAGTTTTCCTATTTCATATTGCTTCTGTGCATCTGCAAGATTGTACTTGATACTTTCTTCATAAATAGTCTGATTAATTTCTTTTGAAGAGTGCTTCTTTGAAGGTAGAAAGAAGCTTTTGATTGATGCAGTATCATCAGGAGATTGTTGTTTTTCATTACATTTACATCACAAGCATCAGAGGAGGTCATTGCATCCTTCCCCTTCTTGTTATTGTCCCCACTTTGGTAAGCAGTATTGTTGCCACAAACAATTTTTCCTTTATGTACACTCTCCCTATGCTTTTCACTGTCACTTGATTCTGGCACTTGTACCTCAGTATAACTGTCACTGCTGTCACTTTCACTTGATTCTTGAATTTGTAATCTCCTTCATTTCTTTGTGATCAAAGAATTACTATTGTCTTTATCTACTGAAATTCTACTCATGAATGATGTACTGTATAGTGAGTGAGCTGGGTGATGTTGTGTTATTACTTTATTTATTTGTTTACTTTTCATGAATGAATGAATGATAGATTGAATGAATGAAGATAGAAACTTCTCTGCTGTTGGTGAGAGAGTAATGATGTGTACCCCATAAAATGGACTGCATCAGAGTACCAGTACTGCTATGCAGTAAGCACAAAGTACACTCTACAGAACAGAGGTATCCTGCTCACAGAGTATTCGATTTTGCATCGACGTAAATCCAGGGGTCCAGATTTACCGACGTAAAATCAAGAAAAATGGAGCTAAAAACCACTAATCGGCAAAAGGGTATAAGTTTATACGTGAAAGTTAGTAGGGGAAAACACTTTTGCGAAAATATGTGAGGTAAGGGTGTTTCATTTCATTATATTATAATAACTGAGACAATAGAGAATACACACTGTTTACATTCTGTTTTTTTACTTCATTTCATTTTATTTTATTATGTTTCACTACTATTTGTTTGTTGTCATTGATTGATCGACACAATTGGAATTGTAATGTACTGCACAAATGTGAAGATGGCAGATGGAGGTAGAGGAGGGTGAACTGGTAAGTTGCGCTTTCTACCCTTTTTTTTATTCGATTTTGCATTGACATAAATCCAGGGGTCCAGATTTACTGGCGTAAAATCAAGAAAAAATGGACCAAAAAACCACTAATCGGCAAAAGGGTATAAGTTTACACGTGAAAGTTAGTAGGGGAAAACACTTTTGCGAAAATACATGAGGTGTAAAGCTGATCCGCACCGTGACGTAAAACGTAAAACGTAAAATCGAATAAATTGTATTTTACGTTATAGCTTTTTCCCCCGCCGCACCGT
>JAAMXU010000055.1:5592-33856 GCA_019693545.1 Chaetoceros muelleri | reverse complement strand
TATTTTTTCAGCCATCCAAACACGTCATGTAGATGATATTTTTTCACCCATGCACGACTGTTTTCGAAGTTCGAAAAAAGTCGTGTAAATTGTATTTTTTCAGCCATCCAAACACGCCATGTACATGGTATTTTTTCACCCATACACGACATTTTTCGAAGTTCGAAAAAAGTCGTGTACATGGTATTTTTTCAGCCATCCAAAAACTTCATGTAGATGATATTTTTCACCCATGAATGACTTTTTTCAAAGACACGTCTTTTTTTCAGCCATTGAAAAAAACTTGTGGAAATGTTTTTTTTTTCTGCCATACACGATTTTTTCTATTACAAAAGAGGTCATATCGAGATAGGTATGGCATTGCTACATAAAACATAAATGCATATATTTACTACGTGACTACCTTTACTACAATATAGACACTGAAAAAATCCAATATTTTTCCTACATTTATATTCGCAGAGCGTCCAAAATATCATGCCAGGTACCCCGGTTCTACAAGACCCCCCATGCCCGTTTTCCTCGAAAACAACAAGGTTTTATAACAAGTGACCTGACTTGGATTCCTAGCATTGCACAGGCCATAGAAGTATTTCACTTAAAGGTTGAGATTTGTTATCATTTTCTTTCCCGTTTTCTTTGGTAATTTACTCCAGGAAATGAATTGCTGATTTTGTCAAACAGAAGTTACGAGTGGACAACATAATCCAACCTGTTCCTGGAAACGATTCCAAACTACCCACTAATTATTGGTTGATTGGCCCACTCCTTCAGGCAATCGAACGAGTTGACTAAGAAGTAAATTCCAATGCGCTTTGGGATAAACCTGAGCTATTTGAGGCCTATATGGGCAACTTTGGCCATGGACTCTGGTCTACTGTCATCAACATTCAATAAACTTCCATGCCGTGCAATAGTATCGACAAGGTGAAGCGATTGGTGAAATTTTGTTATTTTGAAATTTTTACTGAATGCCTCCCTAGGACACCATGACTTCATTAATGCAAGGTAATGTCTGATGGTTTGTTGCAATGCAGATGATTTGGGTGTTCCATCATCACCAATAGTGGAGTCGACATCATGTGTCCCTTTTTCAGACCATTCATAAAATCCAAGACTGTACTCCAACAATTGAAGGAAACATCTATAGAACCTGCGGTTGTATGGATGTCCTCTTTTGGGATTCGACTCAAGCAAGGTACATGAAGAACAACCTTGCATGTTTTTCATGACCAGCCAGGTTAACTCCCTGTGGCTTTTCAACACCATCACGGAAAGTTCCAATTTCTGGAAACGACCTGTCGGATTGTCCTCTATTCATTAGAACAAAATATGCACTAGCTTTTTTGGTTGATTTTTCTGCTTTAGAAGACAATGTGAATGTGTAACCATCAAATATCCATTCACATTGACCAGATTTAAATATATGAAGTATTTCAGGATTGAACAAAGTCCGAATGCCTCTGGGGTATCCACCAACAGATACACCATTCAAACCGTTGTCTATTGCATGGAAAGGAAGCTGGCGTAATTCTTCCAGTGACAGTCTGTTCATCATCTCTTCTATAAAGTAGGTACACAACCAATCAACATCATCGATGTCGACTGGTGGAATGTCACAGTCTCTACATAAACCTTTGATGTTCATGGTGTGACCCTTGAATCGTCCAACCAGTTTGTCATGGCCCTCGCAGTCTCCAATGATGAACTGCAACGGCATTTTAAGCACAACATTTTGCTTCCTTCCTTCCCCAAAATCGTAGATCCAAGGAAACTCTTCTACCTGAATTTTCTTCAGGTTGTTCATAAGAAAACACAGAAACCATTGTTTTTTGACATCTTGTCTGTGCCAGGATAGCAGCTTATGGTGCCTGGCATAAAAGTGATGAGTTATAGTGACTAAGGTCACATAATGATTCAATTGAATCATTATTAGACCTGGAAATTTCGATGCGTGGGCGACTGTTTTTCTTGAATCCCTGAATATCCTTAGGTTGTGGTTACATTCTGTTGATAAGCGTTTCCTTGAGCAATTGGAAATCCATGCGGTTGCTTTAACTTTGGATACTGTCAAGTATATACTACTACTACTTCCAGTATTCCCACCATTGGTATTTTGTGACACAAACATTATCATAGTAGTAGGTAAGTTGTTGCTGTAGTATGGTATACTAGAGATAAGTTCTTCTTTGCTCTATGTGTATTTCTTTGCAGTTTGAGATCTTCCTCTTATTAGCATCATTACTGTTCTCCCTTCAGCCTACATCATCTTGTATTGTTATCCTCCTTTACAATCATGTTGTGACTCCGTCTTCATGTTTTCTCAAGATCATTGGAACCTCTTCCTACTCCCACTACTCTCAATACTGCCATTTAGTGGTAGGTGACAAGTGATAATCAATTTGTATCAGGGTAGTTAGGGATATAGAATAGTGTACCGTACTGATTTTACTCCTCCTTTCATTTTTTTATTTATTCCAGTACCAGAGGCAATGCTTTCATTTCCCTCAATCAGCCATTCCTCTTATTATATCCCAACCCCGCAATGATAGTCTTGGATTAAGGACGACTTCATTTAATTGAAAAGCTAAAAAACTCATTTTCAGAATAAATCACATCTGTTCAAAAATATTTATAATGAATGACATTAGTTCAATTTGATCCCTCTAGAGGATTATTCACTGAGATACAATTGGTTGAAGTCACTGTACATGTGCATGTTAGCAACAAAGTACGATTTTGTAATTTCAGTCTCTGTGCATGTGTATGTTAGCAACAAAGTACGATTTTTTAATTCCAGTCGTGACCCTCCATACGCCCTCCTACAACTAACTAGCCAACGTGAAAGTGTGCTTGTAGACAAAATACAAAATACATTAGTGACTCATTATTTTATCATTGTTTACAAAATGCACTATTTAATCTGAAGATGGCGCCCAATTTTATCCTAAAAATAAGATCCAAGTCAACTCTCCTCCAACCTTCTAGAAAGGCAGGCAAGCCATTATTTAGTTATGCAAAGATAATATATGGAAATGTTATAAAAACAATTGTACTTTTGACTGAAATAAATGCTGAAAAGTCTGCAGAAATGGTATCATATGTGTGTCAATGAAATTTATAGACTTTATTTTTTTCGCTATATTGTAATTGTATTATTCTCATTTATTCATGTATGTATGGCCCAGAATATAAAGGGTTTAATTTTCTTTGTAATGTGTGCGCTTACAAAGTTAGGACTTGATCATTATTTTGATATTGATGATCAATACGATGTGAATTTTGTCTCTGAACATCTTTGTCATTTTGTTGTTGTCTTCAACATAGAATTTTTGCTAGGTCAGCAAATGTTGGTATATTTAATTATGCTTGGTGTAGTTTGAATTGTTCTATGACTTGAAGCTCTTAATGCAAAGTTCTTCACGATCGCTAGATCTTCTGTGGATTACGTCTGAATGAGGGACGCGCGGACCAACATGTAGCATGCTGGCAGGCTTGCTCCAATCTATAATTTAGTAGTAGTATCGTTTTTCACCATTGCCGGAGCGACATCCTTGATTGTGTTCCTGTCGTTGGTCAACTTGTTGAACCAGACATTATGATCACTTAAATCACTTTCCATCTTGCAGTTGTTCCAGTCAGTCTCTAGCTGCGTCATATCAACTGCATCTCCAGTCTTTTCATACTTCTTCTTGAGTTATACTCCATGCCTTTAAGGCATTCCTGTTGTCAATCACATTGACAATTCCATAAGCTCCTGGGCTCAAACATGTGAATCGCCTCCTTGGAAAGCGTTGCCTTGGTTTCATTCATATTGGCCTGTGGTCGTAGTATTGAAGCTAGCCATGGATTCCACTTCACGTGCTAAGCCATTGCTGCTGACATCTTACTGTGACTACAGCCTATGTCTAACAACACTAGAAGTCCCAACTTGTGACTTTGTTGTCCGTTCTAGCCCCCACGAAGTGTGGCATAGGTGATAGGGGAGTAAATTTGTTTCTTTCTTAATTCATTCCAAAGACTGGGAAGGGATTTTGTCAATCATTGTCGGCCTTGCCAAGGTACCATTCAAATTGACTTTCTTTTTTAGTTTTATAAGAATACGGTTAGCCCTACTGGGCCTTAAAATAGAAGTAAGATTATTCTTTAAAAGCTACGCAGTTACTATGTTTAGTTTCTACCTTACTACTACTAGGAGGGGGAGGAAGACCGATCAGAGGTCAGTAACCCCTGTCTGTAGAAAGAAAATTTCCTGTCTTCTTTTCCATCTTCATACTGACCGTAGGCAGCACTCGACTCATCATATGCCATAGGCAAAAAGAGCTCTGAAGCTCAGCATTCCCATGAGTGTCAAATAAAATCCATGGGCATGCGGCGAGCAATGCGGGTATCCTCTAGCACAGGATCCAACACCCTTTGGTACTTACTGACAGACTAGGAGTCGAGGCAGCACGGAAAGCACAATGAATCTGCTCTTGAGCAATAATAACGCCTTGCATGGGACGGACTTTCATATGATGGAGTTGATTGACCACACCCACGCCCAGTGCCTGGGGCAGGTTCAGGTTTCACTGCTGCAAAAAGAGCTTGGTGAGCCTTCCCCCCCCGTTATGCAGAGGGATACAGGTATGGGAACGAGTGGGGTAGGGGGCCCGGTCGTTCCACCAAAAAGGCCACGGTGATGCGCTGACTGTGAATGAACCTATATTAGGAGTCAAATGGGACTGTGCAACATGGATTTTGTGATTTGTTGCATGTGTGCAATTGATTTTTTTGTAATGCTTTTGTACTACTGGGGGAAAAATAAACATGACTTATAATAATTAAAAAGAACAATCGTAACAAAAGTGGTTCAAAATTGTTATATTTCATCGTATTGTACAATTAGCATTTTTGTGATTGTAAAGAGTTTTTTGTTAGAGTTCTCATAGGGTTAGTTTCTGTTGCAGCATAGAATAAAAAATAAAAAAGGAACAATAAAAAGGGAGTAAATGATAAAAGAATTATTTTATCTGTCTCATGGTATAATTTGAGTTAGGTTGCATGAAGGTTGAAAATATCATTGAAACATATTTTATGCTGAGTAAGTGCATAATGAATAAGTCAAATATTTGTATCTCTGCAGTGTTGTCATTGGAAAGCATAGTTGTTAACAATTATCCTATATATATGTCAGTACCATTTTGGTCAATAGGCCATTGTGCACAATGGCAATACCATTATGAACAATAGGACGTGACTAAAACTAAAAAAATATTGACCAAATAAGTAAAAATTGTCCTAAAAATCTATTTTTCACAATTGGAGTATCAACTGTCTGAACTACACAAGACTCAAAAACATGACGTGATTTGTGTAAAAACTCTGTATACATCTTTTCAGTAGTAACCTTTTCATGTTTGTCACCACAATAAAAACAATACCAAAATTCAACATAGAAACACAAAAACACATCATACACACCTAGAAATGATAGATAAGGAAATATAACAATATCATGACAGAAAATACAGATCACTCATCACACAGAGAATTGTTTTTGAAACTCCTCCAAGAAACTGAGTTGACACAAGGGGTGAATGCCAGCATGTTGAGCAAAGATGACCATGATATAATACAGCAGTTAGTTTCGAGAGAAATTGAGGGGAGTCTATCAACACAAGAGAAGACGATGCTAGCAAAGCAGAAGAAATTCTTTGGAATCTACAGATGGTTGAAGAAATATACTGTTGTTACAACTGGTGATTATGTGAGTCTTGTGTTCAGGAAACAGTTGCACAGTGATACTGCACCTGCATTAGAAGAGTATAAGGTCGTTTCACACACTGGCAGAGTATTTGATGACATTCTACAAATTCACCAAGGTGATGGGGACTTTGTCTACCTATTAAATTATCAAGATCATGGTATCAAGTTTGTTTTCTCTGTTCCTATGACAAGCAAGAGAGGATCGGCAGTGGCTTGGGCTCTTTTGGAAATATTTACAGTTAATGGTCCTCCATTAATTCTACAGTCAGATAACGGTCGAGAATTTTCAGGGGCGGCAAATAATATGCCAGGCTCGCATGTTGTATTTGGTGATGATGTAAGTGTTATTCATTTTGAAACTTCTTCTATTGTTGTTCTTCCCCCTACTCATCATTTTTTATTGCCGTACCAACTAGGACATTGATGAAATTATTGTGGTGATAAGAAAGGTATGGCCTGAATGCAAAATGGTGAGGGGATCACCCCGTCATTCACAGTCCAATGGAGGAATTGAGAGAATAAACTGTACTGTGCAGAGAAAGCTGGGAGCTTGGATGGATGAGACACAAAGCCAACACTGGTCAGTTGGTTGCAAGCTAGTGCAGTAGTGGAGGATTAACACACAGATAAATAGGAATATAGGCAATGAAACAAGCTACAAACTAGCTTTTGGACAAAAGCCAAGAGTTGGACTATCAGCTCTACCATTGCATACAGAGCTCATCAATACTATTGCAACAGAGGGGCATTTAAATAGAATCTTAGATCTAAGGGAAGAAGATCAACTGGAAAACGGTTCTACTATAATTGAGGGTCAATACGGAGTAGTGCCCACTGGTAGTAGTAATCAACAAGATGAAATGGTTGACAGAAGAACAAATGTTTGTGAAAACAAGGAAAAAGCTGATTCTGATGATGAAGTAGATAGTGAGATATCTGACAGTGATTCAGTGGAAATACTTGATAAGGTGCCCAAATCAAAGCATAAAATTGCAACTACTCTGAGTATCAGTGATGCACTGCAACGCAAGTCTACACTTCATGAAACTGAAAAAGTTATGGATAAATTTCATTTCGTAACATGTGACTTCAGTTGTCCCACTTGCCATCATGATAGGTGTTGTACAGATGTAAAGGTTGTTGATGTTCTAGAGAAAGGTTATTATGAACAAATGGCTTCAGGGCATGACTGGTGGAGAAGTGAAATGTTATCATGTTATGCAGCACTCCTTGCTCATGATATGCATAGTACAACCACTATGCATGTAAGTTGCCTTCACCCTTCATCTCTGGATCTGCCAAAAGTGCCGATGTTGATACCTGAAGGTATTCAGTATGTTGTGACTATCGCAAATGCCCAGTCTCATTATGTAGTACTACATTTTGATCTCATTCAAAATAATGTATCGGTGTATGATGGTCTTCAATATGACACAAAGACTTGGTAGCCATACATTAATAGGATACTGACAATGTTAGGAGACAGAAATTTTTATTCTGGCTGGCCAGTGGAATGTTATTATGAAAACCTGTGTACAGGATGATAACAAGCAAGGGAATTGTGATAGTATCACACTTGAACAGAATGATGGCTGGAATTGCAGACCTATAGCTGTGATATGTTTATGGGCCTTATGACTTCAACACATGTTTTGCTTCAATCAACAGCAATGTAAGGCCTTCTACAACTAATGACTATCGCTCTGTGGTAATATCACACCTAGCTTTCCTTCTGGAGAAACACGGCAGTCATTTACCATGTCACTTCCAAAAAGATATTGTTACTGATGAAAATATGAGTGGAGAATGCCGAATGATGACTGACGATGACAATAATGGTGACACAAAACAGATGGGCAATGATGTGTTAGTTTCACCAATGCGTAAAGCTTTAAGGGATGAAACGTTTACTTCTCTACAAAGAGCAGCAAAGAAAATGAAAAACAATCATCGCACCTCCCATCTATGTACCGTGCAAAATAATACGTGACTATGTAAAAATAATTATTTGAAATCATGTAAAAAAGAATTACGTACAGCACACATACATATATTTTGTCCATATTAACATTTGTCGGACAAATGTACCATACGCTTGGAACCAAATGACTATTTGTCCCTCACACGAACAATTGACCACTGAATGCCGATTCAAAGTTGTGCAGATGTCCATTGGAAAAGACATCGATGCACAGTCAAACAATAAATAGAAATCATTCTTTCACATAACAATGTAAATAGTCAATGCAATATAACATTTAACATCAATAAGTAATAAGCAGCACTATATATATTTATGTATGCGTCATTATTGAAATAATTCATTCAACCAATTTGTGTACCGATTCTCTTGATACATTCATAATCCACACTCTCATACATAAGTATTTCACTATCACTTTAACATGACAAGACGGATAGTCGAATAACATGGGTAGAAAGTATATAATACCAAGATAAAAATTTATTGTCAAGAAGAAGTAACAAGTAACAAAAAAGAAATTAATATTATTAGTAAGAATGTAAATGTTAGAAAACAATGCACTATCCCAAGCGTCTCCTCATGTTACGATTGGTATGATGGTCAATCATTAGATTTATATCAACCTCGTCTTCCCTCATCCTTCTTCGCAGCCTCCTTCTATACAATCTCGATCTAATGCAATCCTTCATTTGATCGATCCTTTTTAAAGCCTCAACCCTCATACTTACTCTATCCCAATGCAATTCAAGTGTCTCTCTATCCAATGTAATGAAGTCTGTGACAGGAAAAGCTGGATACTTGTCTGTAATACCATAATCTCTAGTACTCATGTAACCTCTAAATACAATTGTTATGTCCCAAGTTCCAGCATGTCTCTCCAACCTGCCATTCCAGACATCATAGAAGTCATCGAAAGTAGGCCACCTATCAATAATGTCGATTGCCTTTTGATTGGCACACCACATTTCTTCGACCTCCTCCAATGGGGCAACAAAGTCAACAACAGGTCCCACCTTAGGAGCACACCATGCACTACCACAACAAAGATCACCTAACGGGATTTCCCCATTATCCATTTTTGCCTTGATATGTCGATATCCAATGGTCTTAACTCTCGGCACATGATGGACATCACCTTTTCTTCTCTAGTGTAAGCGTAGGGATTCCTGTCGATAGTACCTTCCATCTCAGCGAGATCAAGAAGTAGTCGACAATCGATCAAATCCTCATCGTCTGGTGGAATAATGTGAGGACAATTAGGTTGAGGTTGAGGTTGAGGTTGAGGTTGAGTAGCAGAAGTGGAACTGAGGTGTCGATTTCTGTCTTCATCACCGTGCACAAAAAGATCCTCAAAACGATTATGAAATGTCATTTTTAGTTTTATGAAAAAAAATGAGCTTATGAAATTTTATGTGTTCCATCGTTCATTGAACATGCTTGGTGCACCCGTTTCATTCCCTCTTGGGTGATTAGTTAACATGGCGCACAGAATCATAACATAGTTCATACCACAATACTGTAGAATGGACCATGGGTTACTGTGCAAGACATGATGTCACAGGTGCACCAAATTTAGTCACACATTTTGGTTGCTCCCAAAGACCAAGGGTACCCCACTGGTCTTTCATAAAGGACATATGTTGAACTGTTCTCCTGCGGCCATCAAACTACCTTCCCAAAGGGGCATGTACACTGGAACAAAACAAATAACCCCATTCAAACGATGTATGTAGTCCATCATAAATACTGAGAGGAAATAATAAATTAATTTATAGACACTAATATTGATTATTACTTATATGATTAGATAAATTGTATTACACATTGTTATTCATCTGTTATCCAAACGGTCTGATCAAATGCAATTAACCACACCAAATTCATGAATAAGAAACCGTCAAAGAAGCCATACCCTTAATAATCTTCTCTTCCCCCCGCTGATCACATCCATCACCGTTTGCAGCATAACCATCATCACCAGCAACAAAAGCACTATCTTCTATCTCGGCCTTCCTTTCTGCCTCAAGTAGGTACCGATTCCATCCTCCTTTCCACTTCCTCACTGGTGCCAAATCTTGGTCTCTCAACGGCTAGTAGAAAAGAAACAAAACAAAATAGTGTGAAACTATTAGTGCAGAGAGAAAAGAATCAACAAATAGAACAAGAAACAATGATACGTACCGCATGGTTCCATCCACCGGGTGAATTTTGCAATTCATCCCTGCTTGGGGCATAAGTATAGAAGTCCTTTGTCTTATCAAAGAAACAAGAACATACACCTGCTTTAGACATGTCCCTTGTCGGATCTCTAGTTAAGGAGCAAGGAATGAGATCAAGTAGATGATACATGTTTGAAATTGTAAGAAATAATAATAATGAACAAACAAAATGGATATACAAACATTCACTCACCATTGGTGCACTAATCTCATTGCATGCGTTGAGGTAATATTTTTTGCTGTTCCAAAACCCAACAAGGATTGAATTATGAACCAAACGGTGCACCCTCTAGCTAGAGTCACACACAATTTCTACTGCGTACACAACCCTTCGCTTATGCGACCCATAGTACATGACATCACAAAGGTGCACCGAACGTCTTGCGTCCATTCCTACGGTGCACCTCGTCGCACGGGCTTTTCTACTGTACAGTACTATCCCTTAAACCATACTGTATCTAAGAAAGACTGTCCTGCTACGGAATCCGTAGAAACGCCACTGAAACAGTTCCTTATGTCATTATACGTGCCAATCCACTGAGTATTCCAGTGACAATCTCCCCTCACTTTTCTCAAATAACAATCGAGTGGTACCTGGTCCTCAACATTATTTTATTATCATTCAATTTGAACACAAGTCTATGTCAACATGGAAAATCCAATCCATCCAACTAATTGTGATAAAAACATCACTGGAACGAATCTTCTGTTGGCGCAATTACTCCTAAAGACCACAGATGAGAAAACGAATATCTCTGATAACCCTGCTTTGCTTTCTATTGTTCAGTCCCTCTCTAAAACGTAGAGAACGTAATAGATGGTTTGGAGTGAAGTGGTTAGTGCTGAGGTACTGATTTGTGCCATACTTCATTATTTTAGCTTGTGTACTAGTTCATGATGCCAAAGACAAAACATCATAATGAAGGCTGGTTTGTAATTGTACGTATCTAAATTTAGTACCCTAGAAACATCAGGCCCCAAGTAAGTGTTACAGTTAAGTATAAGTGAGCTGTTCTAATAAACTACCAGAATTTTTGGATGCCAGCCACCCCAAGCATTGACATGCTCCTTGATGAGGATTTCTCTGATGGAACCACAGTATCCATCAGTGATAGTGGTTCATAATACCCTGAATTATTGAAAGCAGCTTGTGCATGCTGGATAGTGAATCATCCTGCCAAACACAATGGATAATGGAATCAATGAGAGTTCCCGACCCTCCTGAATCTTCTAATTCATACAGGAGCAAGTTAATGGGATTGCTGGGTATATATGTCACAGCATAGAAGATTGCACCACAAGATCTAGAGGGTGAATCGAAGGAGGAACAATGCAAGCTAGGTTAGATGAATTTCTTATCTGGATTTGTACTAGGTGATCAAATGGTATTAGCACAGCAACAACAACTCCAAAGCATTGGATCAAGAAAGGGAGGAGCACAAGAATGGGCAGGAAAAATCATATTACACTATTGGAACATTGTACAAAATATGTGGTTAGGTCACAATGAAATCTTAAATGACATTTTTAACTCCATATCTGGAGAGGCAATTCTTGATCATATCGACGTCCAGCGGAAGAAGGAATGTGGTGCCGGCCCCCAGCCTGCCAACAACCAAAAAAAGAACTATTAAACTCTACAGTGAAAAGCAAGAAAAGTTGGCTCCTTGTCATTATAATCTGAAAGAATATTATAAATTGTGGAATATAGAATTTTCTCAACATCACAAGCTTTAAGAAAATGGGTGGGACTGTCAACACACAAAGAGTATTCATAAATGCCCAGGTAAACATCTGAATGTTGTACCTCTCACTCTGGACAAGGCATCTTAGAATTCCTTGTCACAGGAAATTATGAAGCAATTGGCATAGTTTCATTGAACATCATAACTCTGCAATCAATGAGTTAATCTTGTACTGACAAGTTGATGATGATGATTATATCATATATCTGTTTGACTCTTCTACGCACCAATGGTGTAGTGGTAACATAAATGCCTTCCAAGCATTTGCCCTGGGTTCGATTCCCGGTTGGTGCATTTGTTTTGTTACCGTACAACCAGAGGAAATTCGAACTGTTCCTCTGTTGAAATTGTTGTTGTCGTACGTACGTCGTACGGCAGGTCATACTCTTTGATCTCTTATCCCTCGTCTCACTCTTAGGCCAACAATATCCATTACGCATTTTTATTTTTTCCTTCAAGAAATAATAAAAAATAGCCTAAAACAAAAATACCCGTTCCGGATAATCACCCCTTTATAGCCTATGTTTAATAAAATAGTAATAAAAGGGATTATCCATAACGAAAACAGGGGCCTTTCTTCGTTTTGGATAATCCCTCAGATTAGCTTTTTATTAATCTAAAAGGCCCTGAACATCCTAAAGTTTTAGTCATGTTCATGTCAACAAGACCCCAAAATTTGACGTCTTCCCAAAGCATTGCTGCAAGGCTGACAATTGTGAAGATATTGAATATTGCGTGAGGACGAAAGTCCCAACGGCTGATAGATAGAGCGATTGCTACCCATCGAGAACGGCCTTGATAGAATAACGAACTCAGGTAGCTCTGGGTGACGTAGAGTGTTTTTAGCTACGAAGGCCCCCGTGTAAAATACACCTAGCGATAACGAATTTTCACTTGAACATCCAACTATCGTTTTCTAAATTTTAATTATAATAAATAAACTACTTTCGATTGAAGTTCTTTTAAGTTAGGAATCTTTTCTACCCTTTGTTAGTTAGTGCTCAATCCAAGGCTAATCCCAAGGATTTTCTCACGCTTCCTCTGCGCTAATTAGCGAAAGACTCAATTGAGAGTACAGCCGAACAAAATGGCGAGAAATGCACCCAGGACTAGATCCGTGGGAGCGGGTCCAGAAGATGACGACGAAAGTCGCAGGTCGAATGACCGAGATCCACAAGAAGAAGATCAACGTCAAGATCCTGCGGCAGCAGCGGTAGAAGCAGAAAACCCAAATGCTCCTGCAGCAGCAGAAGAGCCAGCTCCAAGAGTCTGACTTGCCGAAGAGAGGAATCCGCCTGAGGCAAATCAAAGAGCTCCTGCTCAGTAGGTATACGCTCTCTGCCCAGGGCAAGTGAATCCGAATGCACCACTAGACTTTAGCAAGGTGACGGACGTCAAGATCTATAACTCCCGTTCGATGTGGAGAGTTCTGGCCTAATGCAGTTCATGATGGAGGTCCATAACCGTGCAAACGAACACGGATGGACCGATCCGATTCATGGCTTGTGTATGATCACGGTGACGGAGGGCAACGTAACTGAGAAGTACGATTTGACTTCTCAGTACGGATGTGTATCCATCGATCAAGTGATTGCGAGCGATACTATAGCTCTGCAGTATGGAACGAGAAAAGTTCAGAATTCCATGATGTTGCACAAGTTGCTGATGGGATGTCTTTCTTCGATTGGGAAGAACAAAGTCATGACTCCCGAGTATCAGCGGAAGATAAAGGTGACCGGGCAGCTCTCGGGTAATGTTCTGCTAAAGATCATTACCAAAATCGCGAGCCCCCAGTCACCAGCATCTGTGCAAATGTTGAGAAACAACATCACGAACATGAGTAGCAAGATGGCCAAATTTGGCCAGGATATCGCAAAATTCAATGCGTATGTGATCGAACAGATCCAAATCTTGGCCGCATTTGGCCAGACATACGATAATATTGAGTATCACTTGCTTCAGGCGTACGATTTGTGCACCGATCAAGTCTTCCATGCGTTCTTGACGAAGATCAAGGACGAACACGAAACAGGAGAAAGGAGTTACTTGTACAATCAGATCATGAAGTACCATGGTGCAGAAGGAGGAATGGAATCCAGGAAAAGGGTTGGTTGATGATAGACTCTTGGCACTGGAGACCAGAACCAATGGAAGGATCCCGAGGAAGGATCGAAGCAAGAACAAGCAGCAAGGAGGGACTCCAAGTGGAATCAAGGAGATTGATCCGTCCAGGAATGCTCCAAAAGGAGGCAACTGGACGTCGATCCCACCGAAGGGTGGCCCATCCGTGAAAGCGAAGATCACCAGGAAATCCAGAAATGGAGAGAAGACTTTCTACTGGTGTAGCGTGGAAAATGGAGGGCAGTGCGATCCGGGTTTCTGGAGAGCGCATAAGCCCGAGGGTTGCAAATGGAAGGCGATTCAAGCCGAAAGGGAAAAGAAAAGCAAGTCTAAAGACAGCAAGAAAGAATCCCTCAAGGTGGAAGCAACCATAATCCATGAGTCTCCAGATAGAGCGAAGGAGGAAGAGGTTGCAAACATCGAACAAAAAGACAAGCCACCTCCCCTATCCGAGTTCTGGAGAGACGATCCAGAAACGTGTTACTCATATGACTCAGACAGGTCTTTGTCGTCTGAGGACATGGCCACGATGGCGGCTGATCCCCATTTTTGGACGAACAAAGCCAAAAGGAGGGATGAGGAAAGAAAGAAGGAGGAGGAGGAGGAGATGAAGAAGAAAGCCGCAAAGAGGGCCAATGCAGCCAAAAAGAGAGCCAACAGGCAAAAGAAGAAGCTCATAGTCGAAGAGGCCAAAATCACTGGTGAAGACGATCCTGAGGCAAAGAAGCCTAGGACTGATGGGAACTGACGTTACAGTTGGTTCGAGTTGGCAATAGGTATGCTCAATAGAGCGAGACAAGAAGGACTACTACGTAAGATTAAGTACTATTTAAAGCCTAGTTTTGTAGTGACCTTTGTATACCTGTTTTTGCTTATCAGTAGTAGTAGTAATGACTCTAATCGTTATATTCCAATGGCCAAAAGAGGCCGATGGGGCGATGCGATGATAACCGCCGTATCAAAAGTGGCGTACTCTGCTGGTAGCAAAGTCATGCAGGCAGCATAATGGCTCACAAAATCCTCCGATGGGAGAGAAATGCGCGAATACGCGCGAATTCAATGGTTGAAGTATTCAACGATTAGAATAAAACAATCGGCACTAAAAGGACGAATCATGATGTCATTTCTGGCAATGTCCGTGGTTGCGAGTCAATCAGCTGATGGAGTCAATGCAGAACGGCAAGTGAGATTCGACACAGACTCACACTCCATAGGAATAGACAACCGGTGCTCGAAATGCATATCTCCCGATCCATTAGACTTAATAGGGAAAGTCGAAAACACAAATAGAACGATAACCGGTTTCGGTGGTTCGAAGGTGACAGGGCTGAAAAGAGGCACGATCCGATGGCATTGGGAGGACGACACTGGGCAAGTTCACCAGTTCGACATCCCTGGATCGTACTATGTGCCGAACGCGAAACAGCAATTGATGAGTCCCCAGCACGTCGCCCAAGTAATGAAGAAAGGGAACTCATCGAGAGGCCTTGTGTGTGAAAATGACGCAAGTGTGTGTCAGCTGCGATGGAATGAAGGAAAGAATACGAGGACGGTACCAATCAACAAGTACAACAATTGTTTTACTTTCAGATTGGCTCCAGGATTCAAGTACTTCATGGCCTATTGCGCAAAGTTTGATTTAGATACCGGAAGGAATAATACCAAGTCAGCAATAGCTGAAGCGACACTCATCAAGGATGATGAGGAAGAAGTCGCAAAGACTAAATATCCAATCCCATGGATAACAATAGTCGAAAAGACGAAGACGCTGTTTTCTCTGCCCACTCCTCAGTGGGGTAGCCAAGAAAATGATCAATGTCATGTCATACCAAATGATGATGACGAAATGAAAGGAAAAACGGAGGCCGATCGGCTCCTCCTGTTGAAATACCATCACCAATTTGGGCATATGTCATTTCAATGATTAAAGGAGTCAGCAAGGCAGGGAGTCATACCGAAGCGATTAGCAGAGGTACCTCCTCCAATGTGTGCTGCATGTGCATATGCGAAAGCAACACTAAAACCATGGAAAGGCAAAGATCAAGTCGATTACGAAGGAATCAAGTATACCTGACCGGGAGAAATGGTTTCAGTAGATCAACTTGTCTCACCGTCAGCTGGTTTCATTGCTGAAATGACTGGTAAATTAACGACTTGTCGATACAAGTATGCGACAGTGTACGTTGATCATGCATCTCGATTGGGATACATTTATCTTCAAAGATTGGCAGACGCCGACGAAACTGTAAAAGGAAAGGCGGCATTTGAGGCATATGCTGTGTCACGAAGCGTGACTATAAAAGCTTATCATGCTGACAATGGCATCTTCAGAGCAAATAAATGGTTGCAAGATTGCGAAAGCAAGACGCAACGAATAACATTCACGGGCGTTCATGCCCATCATACAAATGGAATGGCTGAAAAGCGAATTAGAGATCTCCAGGACCTGGCACGAGCGATGCTGCTACACGCTAGTATGAAATGGAAAACTCATATAACTGCAAATCTATGGCCATATGCGATACGCATGGCGAATGAAGTGTTGAACTCAACACCATGTCCCCGATTGGAGACGAGACAAACTCCCCAGCAAGTGTTCGATCGAACGAAAGTGCTTCCGAATCCCAAGCATTACCAACCATTTGGCTGCCCAACCTATGTGTTAGCAACGCTGCTTCAGGCAGGCAACGCTTATCACAAATGGAAGGAATGTAGTCGAGTGGGAATCTATCTTGGGCCATCCCCTCTCCATGGACGAAATGTCGCATTGATACTCGATCCGAGCACAGGCTTGGTGAGTCCACAGCACAATGTCTGATTTGATTCTAATTTCGATACAGTAAAATCGCTGGTGTCGGCATCCTTGTGGCAGGAAAAGGCGGGATTCCTCAGCAAGAGGGAGAACGAAACGCCATCTCCAACACCCACTGGGGAGCCTGTCCGAAAGCGACGAAAGCAAGTGCATTTTGATGACATGCCACCTTCAAAGAAAGGTAAATCAGCTTCAGAGGGAGATGAAAGAGATAAGGAAGATGGAGATCGCGCGAGAACAAATCAAACTAATGAAAATCATGGTCGCAAAGACGAAGAACGAGGCGAATCGCCCCTACTATGAAGCGAACATGTTCCTAGCCAAACTCTGAACGACTTCCCAGGGCTATCACCAAACGTGATAGAAGATGAGTTGCAACTCCCAGAAGTAGTACAAGAGCCAGCTAGACCTCTTGGAAGCGCGAATGGTGCGATCAATGAGTCGATTCAACCACGCCTAGTGCAGGCGATGAGTGTGGAAATATTCAAAGACCCTTATGACGAAACGTCGATACAAGGCGAGATATTTTGTTTGGAAACGATGTATCCCGATTGGGATGCATACGATGAGCCCGGAGGGCCACTAGCAATGAAGGCGAGTGCCGATCCAGATTTCAAGAAAGCCATGCAAAAGGAGATCGATGATCAAATGGAGAATGGTAATTTCGAAATAACAAGAAGAAGGGAAGTGCCGAGAGGGGCGACGATACTTCCAGCCGTCTGGCAAATGAAGCGAAAACGCGACATTCTCTCACGACAAGTGAAGAATGGAATTTGATTCGAACTCTGTTAGCATTAACTGCGATTCATAACTGGCATACGGTCCAAATAGACTACGTGCTAGCTTTCCCTCAAGCGCCAGTGGAAAAAGAGATTTATATGGAAATACCACGAGGCGTGAAGCTGTCCGATGGAGACAATACTAGAGACTACGTCTTGAAGCTAAAGCAAAATGTATACGGGCAAAAGCAAGCCAGATGGGTATGGAACAAATACCTTGTCGACAAACTTGTGAATGAAGTCGGATTCAAACAGTCCGAGGTGGACAAATGCATATTCTATAGAGGAAACGTAATGTATGTTCTATATACGGACGATAGCATTCTTGCTGGTCCAGATAAAAACGAGATCGATAAGGTCGTAAAGATGATACAGGACACCGGATTGAACATTACAATCGAAGGTGACCTCCAGGATTTCCTGGGAATAAATATTCAGAGGGAGAACGACGGTTCGATAAATTTAACTCAACCGCATTTGATTGATCAAATTCTAAAAGATCTGCGATTGACAGATGATAACGTGAAGTTGAAGGATGCTACAGCAAAATCGTCAGAGATACTTACGGCCGGGTTGAATACGAAAGATTTTAACAAGTTATTATTTATAGATCACTGATAGTAGGCAAGCTGAATTACCTCGAGCGAGGTACAAGAAGCAACATATCATACATAGTGCACCAATGTGCGAGATTCACATCAAATCCAAAAGAACAACATGGTCAAGCGATAAAACGGCTAGGCCGATATTTAAAAGCAACCAAAAATAAGGGATTGCGAATAAAACCTAAAAGAGGGCGAATGCTCGAAGTCTATGTGGATGCAGACTTTGCTGGAAACTTCGATAAGAAGGAATCTCACCTAAGAGATACAGCGAGATCGAGGCATGGTTATATAATTATGTATGACGGAGTTCCAATCACTTGGAAATCCCAACTACAAACAGAAATTGCACTTAGTAGTCCTGAGAGAGTTAATACACAGGTCTATCCTATGCATTGCGGGAAGCAATTCCGATTATGCAATTGCTGAAGGAAATGAAAATGATGGGATTCCCGATATCGGTAGCCAATGCAAAAATGCATTGCAAGGTTTTCGAAGATAACAGTGGAGCACTAGAAATAGCTAAGATCCATAAATACAGACCGAGAACAAAACATTTAAATGTTAAATTACATCACTTTCGTGATTATGCGACTTGAGGTGAGATCACGATTAATCTGATTGATACGAAATATCAATTGGCCGTTTACTTGACAAAACCGGTCAACGTGCATATTCTAAGAAAGCTCTGAAAGGAGGTGATGGGATGGTAGTCATTCTATCTGCGCCGGAGAGGGAGTGTGAAAATATTGAATATTGCGCGAGGATGAAAGTCCCAACGGCTGATAGATAGAGCGATTGCTACCCATCGAGAACGGCCTTGATAGAATAACGAACTCAGGTAGCTCTGGGTGACGTAGAGTGTTTTTAGCTACGAAGGCCCCCGTGTAAAATACACCTAGCGATAACGAATTTTCACTTGAACATCCAACTATCGTTTTCTAAATTTTAATTATAATAAATAAACTACTTTCGATTGAAGTTCTTTTAAGTTAGGAATATTTTCTACCCTTTGTTAGTTAGTGCTCAAGAATCCAAGGCTAATCCCAAGGATTTTCTCAGACAATGCTTTAAAATCATAATTCACAACTTACCAACAGAGTTTTCATTGAACGAAAATGAACCTAAGCTACAATTGGTTATACGACCCAGATATCTTGAATGAAGTATTTTTCTTCAGATGAGCTCAAGAAGATGATTATGTATTCATTCCTGCCAAGTTGAGGAAGGCAGGGGAAAGCAATACCTACACTATTGAAGACCAATACAACAGTGTCTTTTACAAGACCTACCTCCTCCCCTCACTGGCGCAAGACCCAAAAATTTGTGACTTTACTGATCGCCTTGAGCGCAAGTTTCATCAGCGTTTCAGAGTCCCGTTCACAGTATTCAAAGAAATATGCACCGACCTCAGAAGGGTGCACAATCTACCCCAAATGAGCTACGATGCAAAAGGGGCAGAAAGTGTCAAGATACCCCTTTTGGTATTGGGAGCATTACGATGCGTTGCAAGTGGGTGTACATTTGATGCTATTGAAGAGTTGACTTGTGTGGGTCAGGATACTCATCGTTGTTTCTTTCATTATTATTTCTGCAAGTGGGGAGATCATGCGGCACGTCAGTTCATCACCATGCCCGACAGTGATGAAAAAATTAAACATGTTACGTCACAGTAGGAGAGACGCGGACTGGCAGGTTGTGTTGGGTCCGTTGACTGTGTGCATCTTTGTTGGGATAAGTGTCCCGTATCATTGCAATCGTCATGTAAAGGTAAGGATGGTGTACCTACTTTAGCGTTTCAAGTTGTATTGTCACACACAAAAAATCATGCATGTGTCCAGATATTTCTGGGGCACATAATTGCCAGAATCAATCGTCCTTTGTTTGATTTGTTTTGTAATATGATGATTCTCTTTTGAAGTCTCTGAACTGGACAACAAAGACATCTGACGGTGGAGAAAAGCAGCATCACGGGGGATATCTTTTTTGCAATGGGGGATACCATGAATGGGGTTGCCTCTTTCACCATACAAGCATCAGCTGCCGGGTTCTGCATTAGAGGCATGGTCGACAGCCATCAAATCATTTCGTAAGGATGTCGAGTGTGTTTTTGGGATTTTAAAAAAACGATTTTTATTGTTAAAGCATCCCATCAGACTACATGATCCGGAGCAAATATACAGAGCTTTCTTGACATGCTGTGTTATTCACAATGTCCTCATTGATTACGACTTATATGACGAGGCAAATGATATTGAATAAAGAATGTTGGAACAGTCAGCCAATTTAAGGGCAAGTCGATCTAGACATACCACGGGAGTGCCGGGTGTTAGAAGGCGCTTCCGGGGGGTGTATCTAAATGATGATGTTGACATCGCAGAAGACGTCAATGCATTGGTTGCTGACCAGTCACCATTTTTTCATCGACGCAGGGAAAACCTGATTGAACACCTTTTGGCATCGTAGATCCTTTTAACGTATTAATTACTTTCTGCTACTACTATACCTTTTCCAATATTATAAAACAGGTTTATTGTTAAGTACATGTTAGATTTGTTTAATCATAGTAAAGTATCAAACACCCCTAGACTTCCTCGTTCAGACATAACGGTATTTGTTCTGTCTTGCCAATCAAGTCATGAACCGAAATAAAAATCACAAGACATGATGAACGATCCCGAGACGTGGCTTCACAAACCTATTGTTCAGACAATCGTCATCAAAGTTTGGACCACGTAGGCATATGAAATTGATTGATAGTTTCAATCTCAACCAACCATTATCTGTCGAATCAAATTATTCACCATCAAAACAGACAATGCAACAACCAACCAAATGAAAAAAAGCAGTGGGTAGAGAAACGCGTAACTTGATGGGTCGTCACATTCTGACCTGTTTGATCTGACGTGATTTCAAACATGTCCTCATAATATTGCAGACCATAGCATTCTCCCATAAACTTGCTTATTGAACAATCTGGAATCATGAGCATCGCACAAGTACCCACAGCTACGAGTTATGGATCTCTCTCTCTCAACTGCAAGAGAGTATTCATGAGAGTTGCTACATGGGCTGTAACATAGGTCGGAGTTGCTTTGCAAGAGAGAGAATCGAAGACAGCACAGGAAATTTATCAAGAAAGCTCGCAAGAATTTATTCAGCTCGTCAACACGTCTGATATTGCATTGATGTGCCAAGAATTTCTCAGAACCGATAGCCCCAGTGTTGCCAAGATTGCGGTCATCAAGGCTACATTAACCAGGGATTACACAGCTACAAATAATGACAAGGTAAGGAAACTATTATGTGTTACATTATATTACCATGTTACTATGTTTAATATTATAATGTTTCACATGTTGGGGAATTGTTGGTTTGGTGTGTATTGTGTTTTATATAGTAGGTGTGGAGGAAATAGAATGAACTTAAGCACGCATATCGAAACATCTACCTCCCCAACTTTGTATACGGAAGTGGATTGAATAAAGATGATGCTCTTAACAATTGTATCAAAGCCCACTGGGCTTACAAGAAGAACAAGAATATCAAGACCCATAACAACTGATGCGTCCTTAATCGAAGACCCCACGAACGAAAAAACCTTGTTACTGTTGAAGAGGCTCCCGAGTCAATTACACAGTCTGGAGAAATGTATCCGTAGGCCATTATCTACGTCCATGTCGTCAAAGATAACCCTTTGTTCCTTTCCCCACAACGACCAGTTACACCTGCGACCCAATCACCCATAAATAATGGAGAAACAAACGAAGACAGAGAAGATTCACGCGATCCAGAAGATGCTACCTTTCGTAGTTGGATGACTTCCCAAGGACTGTTCAAGAGTCGGAACAAACAGAAAGAGGAGGAGCGTAAGAGAAAAAATACAAGCAGAACCTAAGCAGGAAATCATTGATCTTACCAAGGAAAAGCAGATAAAAGTTGCTGAGCAGCATGCCAATGCAGCAAAAGCCCACGCCGATGGTGTCCAGTGGCAAACGAAAATTTCAGCTCTGAAAGAGGCAAGGGAGTTAGGGGTTAGTGCAGAATCCCTCCATCCTTATATGGTGATGCAGACATTGCATGCCCTGTTCAATAAAAATTCGGATGAAAACACGGAGGATGAGGTCGAAGTTGTGGATATTATGAAGAGTGGGGTTACAAATAAGACGGGTAATCAGATCGCAAGTAAAAAAAAATGACTTCACCTCCCCAGTTGCTCTATCGTCAAGGGGTAAACGCGAATGCAACATGAAGTGCTGTGCTGGGAAGGAATGCATTGATGCAGACACAGACTTATCTGTCAATGATGAGGCTTATGAATGCAAAGTTTGTAGTAAGTTTGCATATATGTTCTGTTGTTATCCAGCTCCTGGTCTTGATGACAAGGAGATTTGTTTCCAATGTGTGTTGACCACACCATCTGTGATGCAGATGCTTGATAATTGAGCGGGCTTAAATGTCTGAAGTTCATGTTCCTTTCTTTCTTGTACCCCTCCCCTCATTGAATAAAAAATAAAAAGATATTTCTGCTCTCTACAGCTCCGTATTCTTTATTTTGCTGTAGACATATTTTAACAAAATCCGGGAAAGTAGAGCCTATGGGGTACTAATAAAAAGTAAAAATCCACAACGGATATTATTGGCCTTACTATTAGTCATCCTTTATCACCCCCTTTGTCTCTACAGGCAAATTCAGTCTTAGCTTCAATGATGTAATGTTATACATTCAAAAACTGCATCTCACCAAATTTTAAATACAGTTCACATAAAATTAGATAATGTAGAGTATGAAATAACTATATGTGATTTCAAATGAGTTGGTTTTGTAGATAAATATATAGTTTTTTCATGGTGAAACTTCTGATTCTAACGTTTCAGTCCTATGCGCAGTGGCGCGCATGACAAAACAACTACTGCCAACACGCAAGCGTCGAGGGTGAAGAAATGAAACAACTGTCGAAATAGATTCAAATCATTAAAATATTATCCCAACAAACAGAATATGAACAAACTTATAAATTTAGGCAATTAGTTATACAATTTCGGTTAGTTCAGTGCAGTGAATTGCATGAAACACCTGTTTCTACACTTCTTTAAGAGCTACATTCATAGGACTTAAAAAACTCCTGTAGCACCTACGGCATAAGTGTACTGGTTGCAATCTGTCACATTATTTCCAAAATTGTCCGTACTTTAAAACAACTGCATTACCTTCCTTGGAGACTTGTGGGCATAAGTAATACATCAAAGGACATGTTATTCATTACTTTATATGTCTCTGTCTTATTTTTGTTTGTTTTTGTCTGTTTGATCTTATTTTAGCCAATTTCATTGGACTGAATTTTGGCTGGAACCCAAAGATTTTGCTCTGGTACCATGAATTTTCCTGTCACAAACAACAACGTCAAATCCATGTTACTATTGCGGTTTGAAAGGAACAAGGTCACCTTGTCATAAACCATTGGTTACACGACTAATATGATGTGGGATCAAATATATAATTATGCTTAGAAGATTATCTTGTAGAAAGAGGGTTCCTATTATGAAAGACTAATTCTTCTTAAAATAATTATTATTTTCATTGATAGATTTTCTTGTGCTTGTCATTAGTAAATTTACTGCTAAAGCCAGGAAAACAATTCTAATTCATCAAAATAATCATGTCACTTCCAAATAATAGCTATAAAAGGGTAGAGATGAGAGAATCTCCAGTTAAATATGAGTGTACTTTACAGATCTCAGAAATATCTACGTACACAATTAAAAGGTATAATGAGGACAATGATAAAGTTGAGAAAGATTGCTTGATATTTACTGGCAATGAAGGGTAAGAATGTTTCGTCCATGTTTATCAACGATTTAATAATGCATGTTTTGTTTTTGAGAGTATTGAAGATGTTTTTGAGAAAGTTGAATTGTTTGAAAAGGTGCTCGAGGATGATGCACTATTATATTGGAACACACAAATTTGTTCTGATTTTGATGAACATGTAAGTGAAGAATGATTTCAATTGGCAATAAGAAAAATGAAGATAGCCTTTGGAGGAGGTGAAAAGGCTCGAGATCATATAATTGAATATATGAAGAGTGACTCATGTAGAAAACCAAAGAAATTAACAGTGAGAGATCATTCGAGAAGAATGCAAGCATTGATGAAATTAGCAAATGAAGCCGAGGACACAGAATCTCCATTAAATGAAACAAAGTTCAATAAAATGGCCAATATTCAATATAAAACTTTGTTGTTTTCGAGGAAAACGGGCATGGGGGGTCTTGTAGAACCGGGGTACCTGGCATGATATCTGGGACGCTCTGTGAATTTTATATAACTGTGAACTGTGTTGGTCAAGAATGTTTAACATGGAAAGTACTCTTTTTGTTAGTCATGTATAATATGTATGTGAGATTGTTGCTTAAGAACAATTACATTTTTTTGACAATCGAAAAAAGTTGTGTTGAGGTTGATTATCACCAAGCAATACACGAATTTTTGACGATCAAAAAACGTCGTGTTTAGATGAGTACAAAGTTGTTTTCGACGATCGAAAAATGTCATAATTTTAATCAAAAACTGATTTTTTCGATGATTGAAAAAAGTCATGTTTAGATTGTTTAGTAGGGATATCACTTCCTTCTGCATCCACTTTGTCATCTCCAACATCAGGCACAGAAGTTTCTTCAACTGTAGCCAATTCATTGTTGTCCACCTTTTCTTTGTCACTTTCCAAAGGTGGCTTGTCAACAGCAGAGGTCACCTCAACGCCAGAATCAACCGTTGCTTCTTCTGTCCTATCCAATTCATCAAGTAGCGACTTGTCAGATACAGAGGGGTCTTGAACAATAGGCTCCATGCCAGGGACAGCTGTCACGTCTATGGAAGCATCTGCATTTCCTTCGGATGCTCCAACGTCACCACCCAAAAGATGCTTGTCAGGCACAGATGAGACATGAACGGCAGGATCTACATTAGTGTCTCCTGTTCCTTTGGTGTCATCTAAAAGAGGCTCATCAGGCACAGGGGGCACTTGAGATGCAGAATTTAAATCTCCTTGATTGTCAGTGGGAGTAGTAGTAGGTTGCGGTACGATATTTGTGTTTAAAACACGTTCAGCTTCTTTGTTTATAACCCAAAAACCAGGAACTTGCTCCAAGATTTTTTTGCAAGGGTCTGAATCTTTCCTGTGGGATGATTTTTTTCAACAAGGTTTAAGCTGTTGACATACTTTCTTAGCTCCTTGTATTGAAGGTGACGATGGTCTTCATCTCCATCAAAAACACGGACAGATTCCGTGCCGTTAATGACGCCTTTAAGAAAAGCACAGCCATTTTGTAACCAGCGTTATTATCGCTATTTTCCAAAAAGGTCATCCAGCGTTTTCTGGCATTTTCCAAGGTCCAATCCATCTTTTGAAATACAGCTAAGAAAAAAAAATGTCAAAAATCTTCCTATGAAATGCAAAACAAATCAAATCCCCTTTCAAATTCAAGACATAGACAATAATGATTGTCAAGCAGATATAGTTTACACAGTTATCAAAACAATGAAGGATTGGATCGAGTTTCCAGACAAAGTCCAAAACAACCAAGGTGCCATATTTCACCCATTACGAATGACTGCCAATGGTGCTGGTGGGACAGGAAAGAGTTTTGTCATAAAAGTACTTCGGAGCATCATAGAGTCCATTTTTCCTGAGACGTTATGTATCTGTGGTTACTGCACCAACAGGAGCTGCTGCTTACAATGTTGGTGGCACAACCTGTCACTGTTTCTTCAAGGTTGCAATTCAAAATACAGACAAAAAGTTATCTGATGCAAAAAGAATACACCTAGAGGAATGTTTGCTGAAGAGAATGCTAATGGTGCTTATTGATGAGAGAGGACTGTTATCTATGAATGTCCTTGGAACATGTGAGAAACATGCTAGAGATATAGCTCATGGTGGAGTAAATAGGACTAAATCATGGGGTGGCATTCCAATTGTCATAATCTTAGGAGATGACCACCAACTTCCATCAGTTGTCATTGGGAAAAATGGTAAAGGTGCTACACATATCTCTGAAGATGAGAATAAGACATTAATTTCTCTGCCACAAAGCAGCAATGAAAGAAATGGACGTGACATATGTCTTAATCTTGCAGATAATGTGAAGGAACTGAAAAGATCCTGCAGAACTGATGACAATGCCAATGACCTTAGAAAAATACTGCACAACCTTAGAGAAGAAGATGGCTGCACACTGGAACAGGCAAGACAACTAAGAGATCTGCATATTAGTAACCCTCAACTGTCTGAATCCAGAAGAAAATTCCTAGAGGACAATGCTTTATTTGTTTATACAACATCAAGAGAAGTGGCTGAGAGAAATTGTTCTACGCTACTACAGATACACTCAAGCACTATCCAGTGGCAATTATCACAACGAAATATGAAAAATCAGATAACATAAATGTGTCCAGAGTGAACAAAAAACATTTTGAGGATGATGATATACAAAAAAGTCAACATTATGTGAAAGGGCAAGAGTTGGCTTAACAAGAAACTTTAGACCTATCTGGGGTTTATACAATGGAGCTCTGGGAACAGTCAAGGAAATTGTCTATGACACTAACTGCAGTCCAAATCAAGGAGACTTTCCCCTTTTATGTTATTGTTGAGTTTGATAACTATGAGGGACCTCCATGGAAAGAGGAGCTCAAAAAGACAGAAATACCAATTCCAGTTTGCTCAGACATCTGTAGCAAAGATTGTTGTAAAATGACACATGTTCCATTGAAATTAGCATATGCCAGAACTTTGCACAAGACTCAAGGAAAGGAAGCAGGACATGACAAGGAAATCAAAGCTATTGTGTTCTCACCTGGAAATTCATCATTTGAGAGCATCAACCCAGGAACCTTATACACAGGAATAAGCAGAGCTTCAACTATTGGTAATGGTGACATTGAAAAATCAAGCCTTTACTTTTGTGGGCCAGACTGTACTCCCTCCAGATTTATGGATGTAAAACACAAAAAACGTTCTGACCAGAAAAAGTACACAAGAGTACTGAAGAGGGAAACTTGGGTCAATCATTTAAAAAAGAACACTACTTTGGACATTATTCCTCAACACAAAAGAGAACAAGAATAATTTATGCTTATTTCAACCCGGACATATAAAACCATCAAAAACACTACAGCTAATTTATTCTAATCGTATTTACTAATTTTTAATTAAATATCATCTTAGCCACCTTATATATTATTTTAGCAAGGCAGTGTGTCTATTACTGCTAATTCATCAAAAAAGATTTTATTGTAAACTTTCTCACAACCCCAAACCTAGTAGAGCTACAGGAGCCGGTGTGTTGCCCTGTAAAAGCCCTGTAGAAGTTTGGGACCATTTTGGGACCGAGACCTATTCTGAGTGGTGGTGCATGGGGTGCCCTTTGGGACCCCCCATGCCTAATTAGCATTAAAGGAACCGCAGAATAAACATGATCGACCATCTCATTCATAGGCATGGTTACACATTAGAAAGACATGTGGAAAAAATGTGCACACATTTTATCCCTGCTAACGGATCTAACTAAAAAAGTTCAATACCATTGGGAAAGAGTACATCAAACGGCCTTCAAGAAAATAAAAAGTGTCATTTCAACCGATGTTTTATTGACATATCCGGATCATAATCAGCCTTTCGATATTCATACTGACATGTCAAATTTCCAAATAGCGTCTGAGATTTCTCAAGATAATAAACCAATTGCATACTTTTCAAGAAAGTTAAAAGAAACGCAAAAAAATTATACCACAAAAGAACAAGAATTATTGGCAATAGTGACATCTTCTGTGGGTAGGCATAAATTCTATATATAACCTTGTTGTTTTCAAGGAAAACAGGCATGGGGGGTCTTGTAGAACCGGGGTACCTGGCATGATATTTTGGACGCTCTGCGAATATAAATGTAGGTAAAATAATGGATTTTTTTAGTGTCTATATTGTGGTAAAGGTAGTCACATAGTAAATATATGCATTAATGTTTTAAGTAGCAATTCCATACCTATCTACATATTACCTCTTTTGTAATAGAAAAAGTTGTGTATGGCAGAGAAATAATAACATTTCCACAAGTTTTTTCAATGGCTGAAAAAAGTAGTAAAAAATACCATTTTCAAGCATCAAAAAAGGTCATGTATGGCAGAACAAATAACATTTACATGGATCATCAAAAAAAAGTCCTGTGTTTGTGAAAAAAATATAATCTACATGA
>JAAMXU010000053.1:39826-58254 GCA_019693545.1 Chaetoceros muelleri | reverse complement strand
TTCATAATTTTCGAGTCTACATTTCATTAATCGTTTTTCTACCTATCGATAGTTGTGGCAGAAGGGGAAAGCATGATGGAACTTGTATATCCATGACACATTATTTTGTGTGACCATTCCATTTCTGAACATAGGAGATTTTCCACCCGTTGAAGTAACAATTTCTCATGGGGATATGTGATGACATCACTGTTGTTGTGGCAAATGTTGTCAGATATGGAAGCCATTGTTGCAAGGTAAACTTGAATAAAGAAAAAATAAATTACAAAGGAGTCATTAAGGGAAATCAAAACACATAGTCAACTCTACTATTATGCAAATGCAACTCAACGATTTAATTTAGATGAATACTACCTAAATTTGCCAGTGCGGCTTTTTCATGCCTGCATCCTGTAATGTATAAAATAGTTACAGAGGGGAGACATGTGCGTCTGTAGAGGCGATCCACAACACGTCGTCATCCCCTGTCCCATTGAAAGAAGGACATGAATCTATCCGCCTGTGAGGTTTGAGCTCTGTCATATTTAGTTAGTATCAAGTTTGCCCCTGTGATCCATGTAAGTTTTTGCCGTATTGTCATGTTCTTAACTCTCTCAGCGCCATGTTTCTTAAAGAATGCATTATCACAATGTGCCATGCATCTTGAGTGTGGTTTGCGAGTAAATATCATGTCCACTATTGAATTCAGTTCCGCATTCTGTTGTTGTTTTGTATAGTTATCAGCTGAGTTGTGGAGAATGCTGTTTTGTGCTTTCCACATTTGAAAAGGTACCCTTTGTATCATATGAATAAGCCGAATTACCCACAAAGTAGCGCTTTTTCTCGATTTTATGTTTACAAAATACTGATGTTGACAGTCATGTACTTGTTGCAACCATAGTCCAGCAAAGAATGCTCTGTGTCCCAATGCTTTTTGAGATTCATAGAGACCTCCTGGCAGGAGGTTGTTATCAGAGTCATTCCTAGTGCGGAAGTATTCTAGAAGGCCCAGTATCAAATTACTTACAGTGGGGTGAGATCCCCCAAGAAGATATGTGAGGATGTCGCTGATAGATTCCCTGAAGGTATCTTCCATTACCCTGTGTGCACACTGCAGTAGATGTTCGTGGGTTTCCTGTTCACCGCAGCATGGGCAGCGATCGTAATCCGAATGGCGTCGTCTCTTTAAATTTTGGCCCACAGGTAAAAGTCTCGCATTATATTTTGTCATGAAGTGCTGCATTTGCTTTTGTTGAGTGGCCACACTCGGAAAAAATAGCTCCCAAGCAATATTGCCCTGTTCGTAAGTCGAAACCCCAAAAATCTTACCCCATCGCTCTTGCATGAGAGGCCTATAGATTTGCACCAAAAGTTGAGATTCTGTATTACCTGCCACTGGTATACCGTTGACTTCTGGTACCCAAGCTTGAGAGCTGTACCCCGGTGGAGAGACTTGTCTTTGTAGGGAAGCCAAATAATCAACTATGACATTGCCTTGTGTGATATAATCTAAATTCTGGAACGCAATCTGTTTATCCTGATGTCCCTTCACATGCGCAAATTTCCAAGATATTGTTGAAGTCCTCACCTCTCGCCGTATCCGCCAAACCAAATCATAGGATGACCACCGTGGAGTGGGACGTTTATGTCCAAAGGAAGCTGCAAGAGCTCCTTTACTATCGCAATAAAGCATACAAGAACCATGAGTGATATTGTGTGCTTGGCAAATGGTGTTGGTGAATTTTAGCGACTCTAGTATCCCAGTTAATTCAGCTCTATAAGAGTTGCTGTCAAAATGTGTTCCATACCCGTATCCTGAGCCGCTAAGGATGGTGGAAAAATCAATGGTTTCTAAATCAACCTCAAATTTACGTGGTTGTGCCATAAATGCATACGTCATCAAACCGTTATCATAAGATCCGTCAGATAGGATGATACCTCGGTGGTATCTTATGTCATGTAGAAATGGATCATAGGGAGACTTGAAAACATCCAATTCATCTGCGGCTCTATCCAGAGACGCGTGAACCTCCCTCTCCATAAAGCCGTCACACCCGAGGTATATGATATATCTACCTTGTCTTTCGATGCTTATAACGTAAGCATCTGGCGGAGTAACCATAACTGTACCCTCTCGCTGATACCTATTGACTGTGCGACGAGTCCGTGCCATGTTCCTCTCTGCTCCTATTCTTTTCCACAGCCGCCAATGTCCTGGTGCCTCTTGTTCATATACATGCTTGGTACTACTTGCGTAGAGCCATCTAGAAAACCTTGTAGCTTCCTTTGTCCAAATTGGCTGTAGTGCGGGCTGAGTACGTCTTAATGCAACCGATATTTCAAAAGCCAGCTGTATGCCATGTTGCCAGAGATCTCGTTCTGATCTTGTCGGTTGCGGAACATATGGCCACTGATAGCGGTGCACACTTGGAGATGGGTTATCTTGACTTCGTTGACCGCTTAAGATATCCCTATCGTATGATGTTCCATCCGCAGAGATTATATCCGATAGTGTAACTACCCGTAAATATAATCTCACCTTATTGATTGTGGCAAGAGATTGACCTGTATAAAAATATCCCATTTTCTCCATAATAAATATGTCATTGGTGCTCCATTTCTGCAAGCCTGTAATATCTGATGGAATAGATATATTGAATTTATGCATAGACTGAAGCGTTTGTGAAACCCATGTATCTGGCGTGGCATAGGGCACACATGGTATCTGTAGTGGATCCCCAGACAGGCCAGATTCAAGAGCGTATGACTCCAATGATGCCCGTAATAATTTGTGTGTAATTGTATTATCATCAGGACCATGTTGTAATAGTAGGCTGACATGACCCAGCAATTGCTGAACTTCAAAGGAAAGGATCCCCAGCCCTCCTAAACATACTGGCACTGTGGCAATGGTTTCTGGCATTGTCCTGACAAATCCCATTTTCCCAAGTATCTCTGTCAATAAGGCCTTTTGAAGTTTTGCACATTGCCTTTCAGTGAAAGCCGTGGCAGTCAAGGGATATATAAGTGTTCGTCCAATAGTAGATTGGACAGCTATACTAGCATGTCTCCAGGGCATTTGATTGGTACTCGTGTTGATTCCCCATTCTCTTATTTTCGCAATTAAATATTCCTTCTGCTTTTCTTCTTTTCCAGAAGGAGATTGCCATATACCTAATGTAAAGAAGGAATCGTTAGGATTGTTCTGCTGTAGAACAGTTGCCCGACCATCCGGTCCCTTCAATGTCAGTTCATTATCCCATGCAATAGGCTTCACTACCTTTTGATGTCCCTGCCACTGCGGGATAATTGGAACATAAAAAGTTTTTGTTGGTTCTAGTGCACCTCCTGTAGCTTGCAGCATTGAAACCCACTTGTTCAAGGATTCTTGTGTATCATTAATCAAACCATTAATGTCATGTTGTGCATTGCCGGCGACTCCATCTGTTTGATCCCTAGCTGTTTGTATCAAGTCGACATAATCTACAAATGCAAATGCCGAAATATGTATTAGCAGTTTACTGAGAGGTGTTGTGATCTTTGTGCCATGTCCATGTTTCCGAAGAAGATGTAGCAAGGGACTACTTATACAAGCCCATAGTGCGGGGCCACAACCGTTGCCTTGTCCACATCCATGGGGTTTAAGTGTCCATTTTCCCCCTCCATAGTAATTTTCAGAACCGCCATATCGAGTTCGTACGTGGTGTTGCATGGATAGCAAGGTAGCTATAGAAGATTTAGCCACTAGGGCGGGGACTCCAAACTTCCTCATTGTAAGGTATGCAACAATGAGAAGAATCCTATCGTAGCAAGACCTAGCATCATTTGCAAGGTATATTGCATTTGTTCCTGTTTGTCTGACGTTATCCATTACCAGCCGTTTATTAGTGGCATGCTCTATAGCCGACTTGCTTTTTCGGCTGCCAAACTGCTCGGGTGCTAGGAGCGAGTGGGTTTCTCCGTACTCCATCATTTTTTTACCGATGAGTTTGTTGTTATGGTTGAATCTTGCATCCATGAGAAGGATCAATCGAAGCTTTTCAGGCCTAAGATCAGCTGTCTTTTTAGGTATCATCGAGTCGATCCCTATTCGCCATGTTTTGGGTGAATATCCTACCATTAATGGGATAAGTGCAAGTTTTGACAAGACAGAAGCTCCTAATGAGTCCTTACTCAGACATTTTATGTGTGCCACTTGTATACCTGGTAAAGTCATTTTATCTTCTTTCATCTTTTTCCAGCTATCAACGTATTCTTCTGTTGTCCAGGTCATATCAAATGGTGTGTGTATTTGTGACCTACTGATATACTCATACCATATTCGAAGGCCCTCATCAATGTCATCAGGTAGTGGAATGGACCCTTGGAGGATTTCTTCCCATCTTTCGAAGTTGCCTTGTTCTCCGAGTAGGTCCGACAATACTGATTGCCTCAGTGGAGTATCGTTTGCTTGCAGAAGTTTCTTTTCATTCACTCGCATGATTTCTTTTTCTATTACATCTTTATCATAACTTATTTGATGCCCGCCTTCAACTTCTATCTGAACGCAATCCACTCCTCCTCCTCGTCTCTTTCCTTCACAATACCGAATGTGTTTAAAAGTTTCTTTTGTAATTTCCCGCTGGAATAGGACCTTATAATGATGCCGTCTGCCCTTGCCATCCTGTTCATTTAGTTCTGATGCTAGTTGCTCCAGATATAGCCACCGCGCTTCTGATGCTCTAGACTTAAATAGATTGTATTGGGTAACTGCTTGGTTGATAGCTTTATCAATATCCTCAACGCAAGTAAATTTAATGTGTCCTCTGTAGTCGTATTTTTTTATAAGTCTTTTAATTCTCTGACTTCGTGGTCTATTGGATTTGCCTTTTCGAAGGTGCCTAAGTTTTAGTTGCTTCAATATTAGTATATGTCCCATGTATTGTTTTTGAGATGGTGAGAATGGAACTAATCCCCTACGTATTTTTCGACACTTGTTATCTGCGAATTTCACTGCTCGTTGCATCCTATCTTCTACTGTTTCATAAATTTCTTCTTGCTTCTTTTTAAATGGCCTACCTTCTACAATATGTTGATATACTTCTTCTATTTTGTGATGGAGTCCGTATTTGGATACTTGTTGATCTAGGAGCATTTCAAATCTTGCTTTAACTGAGGGAATCTTGGAAGTTGTCTTCCTTACCATAGGTGGACACAAATCATCACGGGGGATACCGAACAGGCATTCTTCAGATATCTTGATTTCAAGCCATCTGTGATCACTAGGAGATTGTTCCCAATTGATGTAACGTCCCCAAGTTAAAGCTATTTTTTTGGTTGCGAAAACCCCATCTATAGTCTTTGATCCTCTGGCGTGGGTAGCTGGTCCTGGCCCATAGTGGGATAACATCAATTCTGTCATACCAAGGTTTGACATAAACGTACAGGTAATAGAGGCTGGATTGTTTAGATCATCGTTGAAGTCCCCAGCAATGATAACTTCATAACCTTTGTTGTTCTTCTCCTGTATTAAGTCTTTAAGATCGTGGAACCATATTTGTTCTGGTGTTGTCTCGCTGGACACCGCTTTTCTTTGTTTTGCTGTGTATGCCGTCTGTCGCATATACGTTTCTTGATATTTATTAGGCCGATAAATTGAGATGATAGTAGTGTAGTAGTCCTTCTTTCCCTTGATCGTTATGTAGTTCCAACGTCCTAGTCCTTCCTTATCTGATCCTGCTTCACAAGAAGTATGGGCTGTTGAGCGTGTATTTGTTACAATCATTGTCCCCCCTGGTTCAAAAGTGGATTTATTGTCCGACAACAAGCAGGAAGTACGCACAATTATATTTGGCCACCACCTTATCATACTATCTGTTGATTTAGTCCCAGTTCTGTTTCTCAAAAAATTCTTATTGTGCTCTGAGATCATTATGATGTCTGTATGTTTTCTTGTAACTAACTGCTTGAATGCATCCATTTTATATCTGTTTGTCCCGTCACTATCATTTGGGAATGAATTTATATTGCCAATTATGATTCTCCAATCATCAGGTCTATATTGGTCTCCGGAATACCCTGTACATTTACTCTTGTCCATATTCATTTTCTTTGGTTTATGTTGTTTTGATATTGGTCCCTTAATGCGCTGATCAAAAACACTTCTTTGTCTACGTCCCATGTACAAAGATGAACACCGCTAAAAGCTAGTTGGTATGGATCTCTGTTATTGAGTACATCCTCTACCTCTTGTGATGTAAAATTTAGCTCCAAGAGGCGAGCCCTAACTAAAGCTTTCCTTTTATTCTTTTCTTCCGTGGCAACAGCCGGGGAGTCTTGAGTTATCGAGCTGGTTGCTGTGTCCGATGTATCTTTACTCGTAACGATCTCTGTGTATGCCGTGTTGCCAGTCCCCCAACTCACTACCGATTGCTTGTCCTCATCGATGTTCTCTGACAAAAATTCTAAGAACGAGCTGTCCACAATACCTTTCTTGATCATTTCATCCATATCGTCCTCATCTTCAAATCAATCATCATCTTCCTCCTGATTTGGATTATGGCTAACTATATTAGCCCATTGTTCATATTCTTCATTGTCATTTTTAAAGAATTGGCTCAGATTCTCCCCATATTGTTCACATTTTTTGCATCAAATGTGGGGGTACCGAGATGGCCCATTTTTGCTGGCTTGGATCGTTACACCATGCTCTGTTGAAATGATGGAAAATCCTATTGCCATCCTCGTCTTTTATACCTAGAATTGCTTCTGCAAAGCTCATACCTCCCAACTCGTCACATGTTTCATGTATGTTATGCATATTAGTATCTAGATTAATTTCATTGGCCTTCAACCAAATGTGAAAAGCCAACCTTTTTCTCACAATTTCTTTCGTTTTCTTATGCCTTATAGCCGAGCCTTTAATTGGTAAAAACCGCATTGAAGACCCGTCTGGCCAGACTGGATTGACCCCATTTTCTGATTTACCAATTTTTTTTATCATGATTTTGCGTGCCGAATTGACATCTTCTCGTTGAGATACGTAAACAGCCAGAGCATTTGGTGCCCACTTGAATTTTGTACGTAGGTGCTCACGTGAGTACTTGTCCGTGTTGATATTGCTGGCTTTTGCGTTGGCTATTTTCCAAAATTCTTGTGAGATTCCTGACTGATTGATATTCTGGAAGCTGACTTCGATCCCTTTGACGATTCCTGTTGCCTCCTCCAATTTAAGATTAAGTATTTCATAGTCCTGATTTTCGGTTGACCCAACAGCGATTCCGATGATATATGCTTTGTTTGCTTTTTGCATTGGTGCAAGATTAATTGTTAGTGCAACTTTATTATGATCCTTATATTCTCTTTTTTGTATATTCCATCTGTTGATAAATTCATATTTTTCCATGTTGGTTGAGATCCGAATTCCAATTCCATATACTGGTACGCCTGGTTGCCAATTAACATATGGAGGTTTATCAAAGTACATTTTGATTATATCCGCCAATGCCCGAGGATTTTCTAGATCTTCTGCACCAATAGGCCCGAGCTCCGACTCTTTATCCCAAGGTAGCAGCAAGGTGTTGGTATCGAACTCTCTTGCGTACCTGATAATCTCTTGTGCTACCCTTCTCAAATCACCGCTTCCTGCTGTTCTTGGTGTGAATGCAGTAGTAAGTCGTATCTCATTGTTATTTGCCTTGCGTTGTTTTCCTTTCACCGTTTCTAGATATGAAGTGAGAGAAGATCTTGCCGTACTGCTACTTTTTGATTTTTCTCTGTCATTTTTTCCTTGTCCTTTTATGTACGGATTGTGAATGAATCCTCGTTCCTCTCCTTGTCCTTTTCTTTTTCTTTCATTGCTGTTTTTGTTATTATATCCTTCCTTAGGTTGTTTTACGCTGGATGCTTTTTCCTTATCCGAACCAACTATTTTCCAGATAGAGTCAGCACTTGCTTCACCCTGTGTATTCTGCAATGTGACTGTTTCATCATCAGACATGTCCGCCCATCTGATTTCATTGCTAGATTCTTTCTGATTATCCTCCCCCTCAGTTGTCTTAATCTTGTCACCGATCACCCCTTTCTCATCTATATTCGCTCCGTTGTATGTTCCTCCAAAGTCACCCAATTCATCTCCACCTTTTACAATTTTTAATTTATTGCTATGCTCAGTATGGGCCATATCGTCCGTCAAACACTGTTCCTCATAACTCGTATTGAAGCCGTTGTTTTTACTCCCGTAGTTTACGTCTCTACTAACTTGCTTACTGCCATGTTCTTTGCCTTCAACACTAATAATCATTCCTTCTTCGTTCTCCACCATAACTACATCAACAGTTCCCCTCGTGTTTTGCATTTCAGTAGCTTTACTGAGCTGGATAAGGGATTGCTTGAGCATAACTTGAGCGTTCGACATCTGGACTTCAAGTGACTCTTTCCGCTCGTTACTCCTTGCTCTTTTCATTGCTTCCTCGATTCTCTTAATCTTCGATTCCCAAATATCTACCTCTTTCTTGATAGTTGGTAGCAGATCATCTTGCTTGTTACTTTTCTTTATCGCCCCTTCCTCTTGATTGACTCTTTCACCTGTGTTGAGCTCTCCTTCCTTCCTCTGATCGGCTCTCCACAAGACCTGAAGGTTGGAAATCTTCATTCCCTCCGCTTTTCCTGCTGCTACCCCTTTGGCGCTGTTTCCCATGTCTCGCTGTGCTGCCCCTTCGTCCATGATAACATCCTTGTCCCTTAACACCCTTTCCGCCACCGTTCCACCATTGACCTGATATTTTGCCACTTTTGCTTTTCCACTTGTCTTATTGCCGCTTTCACCCGAGATCCCACCAAGTTTCATAATCGAAGTTAGAGTAATGTTCCTTTTAATGGGTTTAAGGGTGCCCTTTGCATCAGGTTTTGCATTAGTCGATTTCGTCATGGAGGTCCGAAAAGAGATCGTTGCTACGAGAGGTTAGTACTATAGGCTACGTGTGGTAACTATTATGTATACTTTGTATGTGTTCTGTTTACAATTTTTCACTTGGAAAAAAAGCAGTCAACTCTACTATTACATATGTATTACGTATCTTTATTACATATATATGTATAACATATATGTATAACATATACGTATAAGGTATATTGTGCATGGGCCATTTGATTTATCCTTAAATGTCACTACGTATCTGTATTACGTATATGTATTACATATATGTATTACATATATGTAATGCAGATATGGAGGTGCTAATCAGGTAGTTCAACACGTAAACGTAACACATATATGTACTACGTATATGGTATACATAAATGTAATACATATATGGATTACGTATATGTAATGCGTATATGGATAGCTACCACTCGGATAAAAATGGTGCTGCACTACAACCCCTGCACACACCATCACACTGGTTCAATCACAACACTGTCACTCCCAATGCAACTCAATGCACACATGTTCATTCTTACCAGTTATACTTGCATTAAAAAACAAATTGTTTTATTATTATCTGTGGAGAATTGAGTTGAGAAAGAAGGAATTTGCAAAGCAATGAGCAAGTAGTTACATTTTGTTATTGTGTGTATATTATGTTGTGTGCTCTTTTGGTTGTTGTGTGTTTTGTGTGTGTAGAGTGAGGTAGAGTGATTGTTTGAGTATGTTGCTACGCCAGTGAGGTGAACAGTTGGCGGTTTGTGTTAAGTAATTTTTATTTTAAAAAATGTCTCAGTACGCCGTAAAGATTTTTGTGTGAAAAATATAATTTAGCCATATAAAGCAGTTATTTTTAATGGTTATGGATGCGTTTAGTGACCAATCTTGAGAAGAACATTACCTGAAGGCTGCCCATTTACCTTGATCTTTTGCTGATACTCGGGAGTCATGACTTTATTCTTCCCAATGGAAGAAAGACATCCCATCAGCAACTTGTGCAACATCATGGAATTCTGAGCTTTTCTCATTCCATATTGTAGAGCTATATTATTGCTCGCGATCACTTGATCGATGGATACACATCCGTACTGAGAAGTCAAATTGTACTTCTCAGTAGCGCCGTTCTCCATCACCATGATCATGCACAAGCCATGATTCAGATTGGTCCATCCGTGCTCGTTCGCACGGTTATGGACCTCCATCATGAACTGCATTAGGCCAGAGCTCTCCACATCGAATGGCTTGTCCTTGTTGAATGGCTCCATAGCGGAGTTATAAATCTTGACGTCCGTTGCCTTGGTGAAATCTAGGGGTGCATTTGGATTCACTTGCCCTGGGCAGAGAGCATAAACCTGCTGAGCAGGAGCTCTTAGATTTGCCTTGGCCGGATTCCTTTGTTCAGCAACTAAGACTCTTGGAGCTGGCACTTCTGCTGCTGTGGGAGCGTTTGGGTTTTCTGCTTCTACCGCTGCGGCCGCAGGATCTTGACCTTGATCTTCTTCTTGGGGATCTCGGTCATTCAACCTGCGACTTTCATCGTCATCTTCTGGTTCCGCTCTTGCGGACGGACTTGCTCTTGGGTTTCTCGCCATTTTGTTCGGCTGTACTCTCAATTGAGTCTTTTGCTAATTAGTGCAGAGGAAGCGTGAGAAAATCCTTGGGATTAGCCTTGGATTGAGCACTAACTAACAAAGGGTAGAAAAGATTCCTAACTTATAAGAACTTCAATCGAAAGTAGTTTATTTAGTATAATTAAAATTTAGAAAATGTTTGTTGGATGTTCGAGTGAAAATTTGTTATCGCTAGGTGTATTTTACACGGGGGCCTTCGTAGCTAAAAACTAAAAACACTCTACAGTACGTCGCCCAGAGCTACCTGAGTTCGTTATTCTATCAAGGCCGTTTAAAGAAAAACGGAAATATTGTCAAAGATGTTGGAGAATAACCACATAAACTTGACACACATTATTAAACATTATTACATCTGCACTGGTTGCAAGGCTTCCTTTGCATTTGTCAGTCTTCGCCTGTTTTGTTCTTACTTTTGAAGCATATAGGGTGTTTCAGAATCAACTCCACTCGCTAGTTCCATTATCGATGGGGAAATCATTACTGGATAATTAAAATCTACTCTAACCCATGCTCTTCTCTGTATAACGTTGTCGACGAGAAATTTTGAGGATGATGATGCGGATTAGTCATGGTTGGTTGTGGAAGTAGCCTCTCTCTATCATTAATAAGTTGTTACAGTAGTTACAAACGCATTCATAAAATCAGATGATGCAATGCACAAACACTGCAGTCACACATAAATATCATCAAAAGTGTAATTTGTAACGTTTTGCACTTACCATTGCCCAAGATCGGTAGACATACAAAAGGACAAGGGAAAACAAAAAAAGCAAATTGGCAACGGCTCCAAGCGGTTTAACGATGTTCTTCCAATCGCCATCCAGGTGCTGTTCTATGGTATAAGTCAGCTGATATTCACGGAAACACTGATCGGCAAAGAGCTGGACCATGTAGCAACTTGCAATCATGCTTGTCAAGGACACACTTAGGACGGATTTGGCCCATACCGGGAGCGATCCCCATTGCGTGACTTCTTCATAGGCTTGCACGATGGCTTCATCCCTTTCATCGGCTGCTTTAACGTCTTCGTCAATTGGGATAGCATCGAGTTCGCGTTGACGGGTAGATACCGTATTTTCTATAAAGTATGCGGCGATTACCATCGATCCAAACTGAACAATGGCGGTCACTGCGGCACAAATGGTAGCAACGGTTCCTGCCCAGGGGAACTCCGACTTTCCATTTTCAAGTCTCAAATTAGACATGTAGGTGAAAGATCCCGTAAGCAAAGTTGGAATAATAAGGACAATGATTGGAAGGGTGCCAATCAGTATAGGGATGAGTTCCAAATCCATAATGCCGCAAAGCACGGACGTCGGCCTATAGAAACATTTTGAGTAAAGATTTTGAAATGCAAAAGATATCGTTCGGCACACAACATGCTACTTACCAGTCCGGACCTCCGACCAAAATACTAACTTTGTCGAGTCCAAGTCCTGGCTGCTGAAGAACTAGTTTCACGGATCTCATGAGATTTGAATTCACTCCACAGAACTGCCTAATACTGACATAATGCTGCAAAAGACCTCCAATCATTTTCTGCTGCACAGTGCAAGCTACCAATTTTAGAGCCAAAGATATTCCATGCGCAAATAGCAACGATCCAAAAATTCCCATTATAGGTCTACCGACAGGAATAATCACAATACCAATGACCAGGTAAATCGGAGCACCGGGAACAGGAGGAAGAAGGAACATTGTCAAACCAATAGCCACCAGGATACCTGTGACAGCTCCCAGCGGCATTACTGATGTTTTCTCAATGAGCCAAGAAAGGAATACCAAAGTGAATTGAGAGACAATTACACTCAGTACCATGAAAGCAAATCCCCAATAAATGGCGTAAGTAAACACCTTGGTTCTATTCCAAGTTTGAAATTCACGAAGAAGTCTCCTTGCTTCCACTGTAAGCCAACCGGTACCACCAATATCTCTCAAACTCATGGTATTCACCGGCGGCTTGCTATACGGACAAAATGGAAGATCCCTTATTCTCTGTATTACAAACGAAACGAAAAAATACAACACAAAGATAGGAGTGCAAGTCACAATCAACAATCCACGGAATACATCGAAATGATTTCCATATTTTTCGACCAACTGCTCTCCTATTCTATTCAGATGCTCCTTCCTCTCTATCTGTTCATAACTAATTGCCAAAAATATGGCAGCAGCGATAAACGATGCAAGAGTCAAGGCTGTCAAGGTGGCCGAAACTCCTGCACCAGCACCAGCCAAGGAAGCACTCACCCAAGTACCAAACAACAAAAACATCCAAATTTTTGCCAACTTAGTCGTCTCCTGTTCGGGCGAATTCTCCGGTCTAAGAAATGTGGCAAAGAAGCTCAAAAAGACCAATCCCAAACTGACCAAAAATGGCCCGACCCACAAAATAAATGTGTTGTAACATTTCGAATAGACCTGTGTACACATTTCATCACAGCCGTCGGCAAAGGTGAGGCTACCACTCGCAATGTCTGCAGTGAAGCAGACGCCTCCCATGCCGTCACCACAGTTCAAATCCGGATAGTCAGCATAATTCGGCTCGCAACCGCTCTGTTCCGCTTCTGCAAGTGATACAATAAGATTGTATTCATTTTCCTCACTTAGAAATGTCCAAATGAACCATGATAAAAATACAACCAATGCAACGAAAAACAAGGGACCCGATAGCCAAGAGACGTACGCTTTGGGTTCCACGTTCTTGTATACAACTTTTCCAATCAGAATCAACCACAATGCCACCAATACGACAAATAGAGACACAGGTCCATAAGGATAATCGCCACTTTCAAAGAGCGTAAAGAATCCAATGCCAATAATTAGCAAAGTAAGAAAGGTTCTTCTCAACCATCTACCTGTGGGAGAACTCCAATAGAAACAATCGAATAGATACAGAAGAAAGGCTCCAAGGGCAATGGAAAATCCGAGATAACCAGAGTACTTTTCGTAATTTTCGGAAAGGTAGTAATATGTTGATAATCCATATCCCATTTTTGTAAATAACATCAAATAGGCAATGGCACTGTGTGTTTTTTTAATGATTTCACAACCACCAAAAGTACCACCATGATTATGAATAGCAACGGCAAAATAACATCATTAGCACACATCAGTCAGTAAGTAAAACTCTATTGATTGATTGATTGATTGCATAGTTTCATTTTCAAAAATAAATAAAAACAAAAAAATTAATCTACTTACGGAATGGCAACAAAAATGGATAACAGGACAAACGACGACCAAGGAATAGGAGTCAATCTTGGAAACAAAAAACCGGCAAAGGCTCCACATAACTTTCTACCCCACGACTCTTCCTCTGTCTTGGTATTGGCGACGGTATAATAATAAGCATCATCCTCTACTAGATTGCCTGCTGCTTCTTGTTGCCGATCATTCAGTTCTGTTGTTGGCAGTCGAGGTCCTGATTGATCAGTGGCTTTGTCAACTCCGTATTCCAATCTTTGAGATGATGGCAACGGCATTTCATTTTGCATAGTCTGCTGTTGTTGCTGGTTTGCTGCTGGTAGCAGTACTGCTGGTGGATGCTGGTCTGCATTGTTGATGATAGCACTGTGCTGATGGTGATGATCATGCTGCTGCTGTCCAACGCCAGCGATAGCAGTATTATGGGACAAGTCTTCTTCCAGCACCATTTTTGTACAAATTTGAAATTCTACAATCTACTTCTGAACGAATCAATCAATCGACTTGCTTGTATTGTATGTACTGTTTCCTCTTGTTTTGCCTTGTGCCCTCTTTCTTGGTTGATGTTCAATTAAAATGTTGTATCGAGTACGTTTTAGACTTCAGGCTTCAGCAGGCGGTGTGAGTTCCAGAATTTTTGAGCGAGAGAGAAATAAGTGCAGTACAAGTACAGTCATGCAGTACCTACTAGAGATTTACATACCACATGACAGTACACGTAGGAACCGCCTGCTGTTTTTGGCGAAACGGGGACTAAATTAGGTGAATTTTTATAACACATACACAGAAAAACAACAAACTCTGCCGAGATGCAAGGATGATTAGGGACGTTTATAATATATATATTAAAATGCCTCGATCACTAACTAATGTATGCTGGAAAAAAGTTCTTAGTTGATTTGATGGACAGATGAGTTAGGGAATGAATGGAATCGGTAGCGATCAAGTCGCACGCATGCATCACCATTCACCATGTATAGTATATTAGTGCATTACTTCTAGTACTTTCAACAATCGCTCACTCCACTGCTACGACCTGCCATCCCCTTCATCATTCGATGCTATTATTATTTGAGAAGCAGCGCAGAACCAAACCAGCACGCAATGAGTGCCAAGAAAATGCCTGGTGTCGTAGGAGCTACAAAGGGCGATTCAGAGGAAGAAGGACTGCTACCTTTGTCGCCCGACGAGGTTTCTTTTTCCGACGATTTCTTCTTGGGCGACCTTGTGAACTTTGGCGACTTGGTTGGCATTTTATTTGTAGTAGGAGATTTTGTTCTTGGCGCCTTGGGAGACTTGGTCGTTGCTATTGGTGCCTTCGTTGTCATCTTGGGAGACTTGGATCGAAAGGGAGCTTTGGATGATTTTGAACCAGATGGATGGGGTGCCTTGGATGACGATTCCGGCCGTGAGGAAGTTGAACCTTTGCCACCATTACCTTTGCCACCACCTGGATTCTCCTCCTCCTCGAATGGTGGAGACTTTGGTGATTTTGTACCCGATTGATTTGGTGCCTTGCTTGATTTCTTTGGCGATTTGGTTTTGGTAGGAATCTTGACAGGAGAGGAAGAAGCACCCTTGCTACCACCTCCCTTACTACCTTTGGATTCTTCAGAATTCTCACAACCTTCTTCATTTGCGGAAGACTTTGACGATTTACTGCTGCTTTTTGAAGGACACGGCAAAGATGGAGACTTGCTAGGGGATAACGTGGTAATAGTTGGTTTTGACGAAGGTTTGTTACTGGGTGGCATAGATGGAAATTTTGTAGGAGATGGTTTGTTACTGGGTGGCAAAGATGGAAACTTTGCAGGAGATGGTTTGTTACTGGGTGGCAAAGATGGAAACTTTGCAGGAGATGGTTTGTTACTGGGTGGCATAGATGGAAACTTTGCAGGAGATGGTTTGTTACTGGGTGGCAAAGATGGAAACTTTGCAGAAGATGGTTTGATACTGGGTAGAAGAGATGGAAACTTTGAAGGAGATTTGGTACTACGAGAGGGTTTGGCAGTTGGCAGCGGTAGACTTGGCATCGCACTTGGTCTACATGCTGTATCTTCTGTCAGCTTTAATTCCACTCTAGCGACGCATGCACCTGATTCGTCAGACGTCGTTGAAACCACAAGCTGGAGGGTGTTTTCATTGGAAATGACGGGTTGACTTTGTGGGTCAGGAATAGATAGTTGAAACGTGAGGCTGGAACACGAGTCGCAAAATCCACAACTTGCTGTGTCCAGGGTGCTTTGAGCACCTATCTCAACGTTATTTACAAACACAGCCAAGTCAGAAGAAGGACCGCAAGACTCATAATACACTGTTGCAGAGATTGCAGCAATATCACAATGAAATGCACTGCTATCTACCTGGAAAAACCGGGTACCATCATTCCAACTTTCACCATCATTAGAACAGGCAAAGTCGCCATCCCCACAAAGGGGACAGTCTGATTCGACTCCAGGTGTACCATAGGGTACTACAACGTCATGATCTTGGTCGAGGTTTCTTTTGTACTTGATACTTTCCATCTTTTTTCCAAAAGTGATGACGGAAGAAGCACCAGAAAATGAAGAAAGGGGGTGTGCTCCATTGATTGCTGTGGCACCAGATAAGACGATTAAATGCAAAAATAATGCAAAGAATATCATGGGTGATGCAGTTGATGTCCTAAAGAACACGATCCTTGTATATGTGTCTGTGATTTCTTTGGATATCCAATGGTGTGTTGCTACCAAAGAATATTGTCGATTGTATGTTGTATGGCAACAGAACCGAAGGAAAAAAAAAGAAAATCGATGTAATGAGACGTCCTATGAACAAGAGTGAAAAAAAATAGCGTAATTGTTAGCAATTTGTCATCATGATGGAGTTGGTTTTAACATGCTATCAACAATTAGAGCAAGAACACACATCAGTAATGATGAAAATGTAGTATATCAGTACCACCTGATACTGCTGTACTATTTCAAGAGAACGACGTCGACAACCTCATTAAGTAAGTGAGGAACCATTCAAACAGCAATTCCCTTACCTTGTCCAGGGTCTTGTGAACAAAATGAATGAAAGACAACAAGATAAATGTGCGAGTGTGTACTAACTATCCTGCTGCCTCGCTCTTGTCGTTGTTTGTTTGTTTGTTAGTAATATGTTTGTTATCCACTTTCTTAGGAACTATATTGTTTCATTAAAAATGCCCAGGATAGCTGACAACATTTTTGGCGAGCCATGCATTTCTTCCTCCGTTTCATGCGACATTTCTGAATTAGATTGCATGCATGATTATATATTGTAAGGGCATGTTTTATTTTATGATCTCATAGCATATCACGTACGTACTGTACTCCTCTACAATCGTAAAATGTGTGCGAAAATGTCAAAAAAATATGTCACTCTGCTGGCTCACTCACTTTGTCCTCCCAACAAAATCCCAAAGAGAACATGCAAGCACGCAGAATAACGTTGCGGGAATCGATTTCAAGGGGTTTTCTACTGTACTCTGTACGTACTGCCCTTTTATTTTACGGATTGTGCAAAATATAGAGTACAAAATTCAGTCAATGCACACAAACACACGGAGCTTCCATCCCAAAAATATCTTAATAAGTTGTTCAGTAGGCTAGGAGGGCCTCGAGGGGGAGAGATTTTATTTGTAATGTCAAATTTGAAGTACTACAAACTACAATCATTGACTATCTATATAGATTGATGATAATGCTTTGGACTTGTCCGTCTCTACCTTTTTGTGTCCCGGTTGGAGAGATGTCATGATGACTGATAATACATTCTTGTATTCTGTAGTACTATTTTCGTATGTGAAAGTCTGGTACACGATTCAATGGGCATGGCATTAGTGACCACAGGGGCGCCAAAAATCTTTTTCATCCGATACAAGTGATTTGGGGGTATAGAAAAAACTACGCAAGGAGTAAGAAGAGCACCTCCAGTGCACCCTTGAGGAAGCAAAGGTGCACCAAGGTAGACAGCATTCCATAGTATTATTATTATTTATTATACTCGGAAATCAAGAAACTAACTAATACTACTAGCTAGAGGGGCAACCCAAACTCAAGACAGTGAGAGTGTGATTATTGAGAGTCATAATAGAGAAAAAGTAGATGGATCACAAGAAAAGAAAGAAACAGAGAGAGAGATTCCACTGTATTTTACCCCAACCCCTATCCAGAAAACATTCTAAACAGGCAGATCTTCGTTCCTGTGCTGTGTTGAGATCGAGGCAGGCAATAGTAAAGGAACATCACCACGTCTCAACAATAATCAAATAGGCCACGTGAACGCAACAACAAGAACCAAGAAGAAAAAGATGATACCGACGACGACAAAGGCGACCATGACTACTACTACTACTGCCACCACAACCATCATCGCGATGTTCCTACTGCTCATGATCCTCATCGTCCTGATCCCCCTTGCCTCTGCCACCTGCACGGATTCGACGGAACGCTTTACTCTCTTGGGATCCGGCCTAGTCAGAAGCTGTGCATGGGCAGCTCGAAAACCCAGCAAAACAGCCCTTCGATGCAATCGAATTCCCACAAGAGAAATGTGTCCCGAAACATGTCAAGATCCCGCCTGTTCCATCCCCACTGCCTCGCCCACAAACTCCCCACCCACCGCTCTCCCACCCTCCTGCCAAGACGACTCCACCTTTATCTTTCGCCTGGACAACAGCAACCTTGCCAACTGCCAAT
>JAAMXU010000053.1:0-39768 GCA_019693545.1 Chaetoceros muelleri | reverse complement strand
TCACACTGATCAACACAGGCCGAAGCGTCTCCTGTGCCTGGCTCACCCGCAACTCCAAACCCGCCGTCGACCAACGACGCATTTCCAACTATTGCTTCTCCGACAACGGCGATGACCAATTCACAGCAGCCTCTGCCGTAGGAAATGCCTGCACTGCCTCTTGTGGATTTTGCGACCCACCCACACCGTCTCCGACTGCCACGCCGACCATTGCGGACAGCACGCCGTCTTCGTCCCCCACCCGACCTCCGTCGCCCATGCCATCGCCCTTTCCGACACTTCGTCCGACCAGTGTCCCGAGTGATTCGCCCAGTGAGAGACCTTCGGTGGATCCGAGTGTGGCACCGAGTGAGATGCCCTCGGATGAGCCGAGTGTGATGCCCTCGGATGAGCCCAGTGTGGAGCCGAGTGTGATGCCCTCGGATGAGCCCAGTGTGACACCGAGTGAGATTCCCTCGGATGAGCCGAGTGAGATACCTTCACATGAACCAAGTGTTCTGGTTCCTTAGCTTACTTAGGGTGTTGTGCCCAGTGAGGTCCCGTCTTCCCTCGGATGGATGACGAAAGGAAGATATGTCATGTATGGATCAATGGTTGGATTTTGGATTGGTTGGATATTGGATTTACATTGGATGGTATATTTATTGCATCATGGAGATTGATTGACTGATTGATTGATTTATGTATTCATTGATTCTTTGTTAGTTCGTGATTCGTCGACATTCATTTTATGAGAGAAAGGAAAGGAAATATTTCTCATGAAATACAGTAAAATGAATTTATTAGTAGTATAATTGTTTTTTCTTTTTTCAGTTTCATACACTGTTTTATCTTGCAATTTGCGCCACTGGCCGTCCCCCCCCGCGCCATGATTTCGTCCGTCATACACACGAAAGGGGTGGGAGGTTGTTCGATCCGCAAGAAACAAATAATCACAACAAACTCTCTATTATATCATCGAAACAAACAATCAACGACAACAAACAACAAAATAAATAAAACTGAAATAAATATAGACAAACGTAAATGCATGCATGCATGCATCTTTCCTTATATAAATGAATGTCAATACCCCTTCTCCACTCCACCGTCCTCCTCTGTATACTCCCATTGCTACGACTACGACTGCTCCTGGTGCCGCTACTCCGAATCAAACACCCACATGCTGGAGCAGCAGTCGTTTGAGTTTGTCTCGACGCATCAAATATCGAAAACAGCAGCAACGGCAGCAGCAACAGCAGCAGCAGCAGCAAGAAGAAGAGGACGAACACAATAACAATAACAACGACAAGGACTCTTCATGTCATCATCCGCAGCCATACAACAACGATAATGAATTGGGGGAGGAGAAGGAACAATTCCAAGATATTCAAAATCACTTGACGTTTCTGCAGCAACAACAACAAGAAGATGAAAAGGACGAGGGGGATCAGAGGGATCAGGATGTGGATCAAGACTGTCATTGGGGATGGAATCCTCTCGATGAGGAGTCATCGTCTTCTTCTTCTTCTTCGTCGTCGTCGTCATTGTCTTGTTTGTCCTTTTCTCTACAAAGGCAACGGCGACCAATAGTTGCACATTCGGAGGAAAATTGTATATTCTTAAATGACGATGACGACGACGATGATGACCGCAATGACGACCATGAGGACATTTGTGGTAGGAGTGATATTGATGTTTCTAAATATCACATCCATAGGAATGCTGTCGATAGTGACAATGACGACGACGATGATGATGATGACTTTCTTCTCAACACGAGGGTCAAGAATTTCAATCACAAACGACGTCGTGTGACCATTTTACAAGATGACTTTGAAGACGACGACGACAACGACGGCAAGGATGAGGAAAATGATAATCACGACGATGCAATGAATACAGTCCAACAGGACACTGAAAGAAATCAAACGACATTTCATGACGAAATAAACTTGCAACAATATGAGAATGAAAGTGCTCATGATGATCATCATTCTTCCATACTTGATTCTCCAACGAGGGATATCGACTTTGAGATTGATTTGAAGTTGGACAAAAAGAACAAGTCTTGTAGTAGTAGTAGAAAGAATGACAATGATGCAAATGAGATACGAAATGGATTACGAAGAGAATCGTTCTTTTTATTTTCTAGGGTTGGGGGTGGTGGTAGTGGTAGTGGTAGTAGGGGCATTGGTGATGGTCGATTTTCATCTCGTTTGAATAAATTATGGCATGGGTCACCCTTGTCGAATAGACTCCTACAACAACAACAACTACTACTACTACAACGACAGCACAACCAACAAGAACACCAGCAGCAGCAGGAAGAGCAGAATCTGAAAGAACAAGATGACATTGTGTCTTCGGAGGAGGAGGAAGACAGTGACATTGAGGATGAATTAATCGTCATGTCCCCTCCTCCTCCTCCAAGTGGACATATTTCCACTCTTACAACATGGACAAAGACAAACCAAGACCAAGTGATTTGTCTTGACTCTTCCTCAGAGGAGGATGAAAAACAAGTATCGATCCAATGCATGCAAACCCATTGTACTGCCAACAAGAAGAAACCAGCTAGACTTGTCAAGTCCAAAAACCAATCGAAAACAAAATGTTCAAGATCCACCAGTCAATTAAGTGCCTCCACCAAGAACAGTCTTGTTGCAAGGAGAGTTTCTACTACCACACATCGAAGAGATTTAACCGGTGGTTCTGGATTGGGTTTGGGTGGGGTTCAAGTAGTATTGTCTAGCCTAGAAAAAGAAAATGAGAATGCATCATCATTGCATGTGAATCGCAGTGTCCCCCCTACTACTAGTACTAGTACTGGTAGTCGAAATAGGACCACACGCCGAAAGGGGACAAGAGGGAAAACGACGAGTAATCGCAAAAAGGCCAAAACAACAACAACAACTACAAGAAAAAGAGGTGGTGGGAGAGGTGGAGCACAACCACCCGGTCGAAAAAGACAACGAGGAGGAGGACGGGGCAGTAAGAGTGGTGGATACAACAGCAGCAATGCTTGGTCCAACCAAGAGAGAGGCATCCATGCATATAATTACTCGACTACTACTACAACCTCTTCTTCTGCTTCTACTGCTGCAAGGGGAAAGAGGAAAAGAGGAAATACTGCTCATCGTTCAACATTTTCGTCGGCCATGTCCTCCAATACTAGAGGTGAAGTCTACATGGATGTGGGTAGAATTGATCCCAACCTTGGAAATGCGGGTGGAGCATCCATTTCTTTTGAGTAATCGATCGTCACGATGAAAAAATGACAAAAAAGAAGAGGAATGACGAGAGAGAAAAATAAAAGTGACAAATGAAATGCTGTTGTTTTGGCTGTCAATCAGAGGGTGTAAGTAAATGAATGAGAAACATTAAACACCCCTTTATATCATTGTTGTTCATATGCTCTCTGTACAGTATTGATTTTATACGCAGGAAAACAAATTATTTTTGTGACGACGACATGAAACAGGACCGTAAATCGACCAAGCGTACTGCCCACGCACGTGTGGCCAATAAATAAAAGCAGTTTAGATATTTTGAATATCAACATTTGGTAGTACAGTACGCTACATAGCCGTTGGACTGCGTAATTTGTAATTTTTGTGTTTGTATCGTGCGTAGTTTTACGACACTCCTTGCACGTCATTGTATCGTCATACGCATCGTACCGTACTGTAGATTATGGTACGATTGGGTGTATCTTTTCACTTTTACAGCATTGGTTCATTCTTCATAAACAACTCGTTAAGTAAATTAGGTTTAACATAAAAATAAAAAGATTGACATCTACTCCCGGGGGCCAGAGATCAATATATAACAATAATAAAATAAATGAACGCAGAGTGTTACATTACAACCTGTAAATACTCCTTCAAAAGAACAGATCTTTTCTCCATCCTTTCTTCTCTTTGACTGAGAAATAAAAACCCATCGCCGTTTCAACGCAATCCATAGTAGAGAGCATAAAATTAACGCACGCGAAAAGAGAAAGAGACTCTGGTGCCTTCCCGACTGCTGTATCTGACGAACTGAGTTGAGCGAGGAGTTCCGATTCAACTATATCACTGTTTCATTCATTTGATTGAAGCGTTGATACCGTCGCCGTTTTCGAATTCCTCTTTTGAATTCATTTCAGGGAATCTTCTTCACGGACCGCTCCCTTTTGCACGCAGAACAAATGATCGTCTTCCGCTGCAACCACTCCAGTATGACCCTACGGTTATCCCTCTCGTTGACACTTCTCCTCTTACTCGTCATAACGGGAAGCGCCGAAACCGCCCCCCAAGAAGACTTGAGCCAACATCACGCCGATGCACTCGTTGCATGGGTGAGATCCAAAAAAGGAGGCTATTTCAATCCCAAACTCATCATGCGACGCGTCGATCCTTCCGATCCCTCTTCTCACTTTGGCATGTTTGCCAAGGAACGCATTGCAAAGGATTCTCTCCTCTTTCGTCTTCCACACGAAATCATTCTTCATTCCCAGCCCATGGGCAATGGCGAAAATGACGATGACGAGGCTCCGCCTCAACCCATGGACTGCGGTCTTGTCCACAGTCTCATTGAGGAAATCAAGCTCAAGGATGAATCCGAATATGCTCCCTATGTGAATTATCTGTTGGATACTCAGCCGCCGGGACAATTGCCTTCTGCCTGGTCCAAGGCTGGAAAGGAGCTTTTGATGCAAGTGCTTGGTCATGAGGATTTTAGTTACGATGAGGCGCTGGACAATCTTGATCAAGATGGTGATTTATCCCTGGAGAATTTTCTTCCTCCGATTGATCCGATTGGATGGATTGAGCATGAATGGTATGGAGATTGTGAGGGATCGGATGATCCCATGGAGGAATATGCCGCATTGTTGGTGGTTCAGAGATCGTGGGATGATATTTTAGTCCCGATTTATGATATGTTGTCACATCGCAATGGTCATTGGTTGAATACCAAGACGAATGGTGTTCATGGGAGACAACCGATTGTGGTGCTAGCCGCAAGAGATATTGAGGAAGGAGAAGAAATTTATGGATCTTACAATATGTGTGAGGATTGTTCCAATCGGGTTGGTACCTATGGAACGTCAGAGATTTTGAGAGATTATGGATTTGTGGAACAGTTTCCACAATCTTGGATTTTTCCAGATATTGACTTTGGATTTCGTGTCGATGTGAAGGAGGAGGAGGAGGGCGAAGATGAAGAAGGAAAAGTGGAAGATTCCTACGTTGTGACGGAGTGGATCGATAGGGAGCCTAACTATGAAGATCGACAGGCACTTGAAGAAAAACTCAATTTTATCAATGAACAATTGGATGCCTTGGACCGTGATGCTTATTTAGATGTACCTCAGGGTGAATGGGATAAGATACTTGATTATTTGCAATCCATGAAGATTGGACTTGTAGCGGCATTGGAATGGGAAGATGACGAAGCGTGCCTTGAGAATGGCACATGCAACTTTTCATTGGACCGATATGCAAATCTTGATGAACAATATGAAACTATGCTTGAAACTGGTTACATGGATGCCACGTGTGACCTTGAGGCACAGTTTGTAAGGTTTGATAATGGTGAAATGGTACCATTGGAATCATTCAAGAGTCAATATCAGGAAATTAACTTTTTTTGGAATCCTGCAGATCGTGGAACTTGTATGGATTTGGATGATACGGTTCAAATCTGCGATGCGTACCGACCTCACTATCACGAGTATGCAGTCCATCACGCAGCTCGATTCATGCCCAAAGATAGCATCCGCCGTGCCTTGTTTGTCGGAGGTGGCGATTCTATGCTCTTGCATGAGATTCTCAAGTATCCTTCTCTCGAGCTTGTAGTTGGTCTAGAATTGGATCAGAAGGTGACAAGAGGGTGCTTTAAGCACTTTGGAACGCAGCCGCACTTTGATGATGCTCGTGTGGAATGGTGGTTTGGAGACGCGTCCAAGAGTTTGTTGATGCTTCCCAAGGAGTATTTTGGATCGTTCGATTTGGTGCTGGTGGATCTGTCCGAGACAGTCATGTCTTTTCAAGTTACGGACGAAATTGATGTGGTGGAAGCTCTTTCGTTGTTAGTGAAACCTGATGGTGTATTTGTCAAGAATGAAGTTTATTTTGATAAATTTCGAAACATGTTTCCTTACAGTGTTCTTCTCAATTGGTGAGTGATTTGGAGGTTTTTCGACTATTCATAACTCTTGCCTTTTGTTTTCTAAAAGTCTTTCTTTCGCGGTATGGTCCTTGATAACAGGTATGACAATCCAATCATCTGCTCGCAGGTGATGGTCATGGGAAGTAGGACTATCGACTTCATGCACCCAACTCTCACGGAGCATGGGACTGAGAACCTTGTTGTTCGCACCTTGGAAGAAACCAAAGATAATTTTGAGCTCTACCATGATTACGCATTTAATGCGTCCACTTTTGACCTTTGTGATCGTATCGCTGCTGACAATGAGGATTCTGACGTTCAAGAGAGGAGTCCTGGTATAGTTCTAGTGGTCGAAGTAGAGGATGCGTCTGGAGATCTCTCTGGTGAAACCATGAAAACAAACATGGTTGCTGCTTTGAAGGAGAAAGGATTCGACATCGTTTCCAGTGACTTTACTGAAGCCGATGGAACTGCCATGGTGTACATCGTATTGAAACAGGGTTACATTATTGCGAGGTCGATCCTTGCTACCAAGTACGTTGGATTCGACGTACATTTCTGGAGTGGCTTTCATAAGCATGAAGAGGCGAAGAATGCTATGGTTTCCGCTGTTGAAGGTAGTGATAATAATTTATCTACTTATCGTGTTATTGCCGGAGGAATGTTTGGTGCAGAAACTTGGAGAGAAGACGAGAAACTCCGCGGTCCACACTTTGAGGAAATATGCGGCGCAATCAAGGATAAAGCAAAAGATTTACAAACCAAGTCTCGAGAAGGCACTGTTGCTCAGGTTGATATTGACAATGCTACAGAAATAGGTTTAACCTTGCTACGTAGGGACGGCTTAAAAATTGCTATGCTCATCGGCAACGACGACGACACTCAAGATGAAGCGAGCAAGCATTATACTGCTATCCAAGGTCTATCGATTGTTAACGAGGTTACAACTCTTAGTTGTCCATCCATGATTAACTTCAATGAGTATTCAAAGGATGCCAATGATGCTCTTGGATCATGCGAGAAACATCTGTATTCTGTGTTCAAAGACAATGCCAATGGAAAGAAATTCGATGCCATAATTGTCGACTCCACGGCTGATAAGTTCACAGCATCCATCCTACTCAAGCTCTTATCGATACGCCGCGCAGCTTTCCTTGGAAAATATTTAGGACAAGATGCCCTTGTCATCACCAGTATAACTGACGACAGAAAGGAAGCGTGGAAACGAAACTTGATGCTTCGCATCAAAGACGAATCATTTATTGACTCTCCTGCTGCATTTGCAGAAATCGCATTCGAAAATATTGCAAATGACGGCGAGTTCAAGCTCATCATTACCAATGACGGTGGAGAACACTTCATCAATCGCCTGAATTCCACTTTAACGGAACTTAAAAACGACGACAGTAACAACTTAAATGGAGTGGTACAAATCATTCATGGTGGTGAATGGCTATTTCAAGACAACTTTGTTCCTTCACGATCCTACCTACCCGATGATTATGACCAATCCGGACCTCTGGCCCAGTGGCAAACTCAAAAGCCCATCGGTCATCAGTTCATTCTACAACTAGAAGCCAATCCGCGTAGGAAATCAACCTTTCAGATGTCCTCCACCCATCTCAAGGATGCTGTGAAAAATGCAATTGAAGGCATCAATTTCTTCTCTGGACTAAAGGTAGATGATGTGAAAGAATTCTCCGACTTGGGAGCAGGCTCCCTTCTTATTGGAACCTGGTCCAAAGGTTCCTTGGCGGTTCTATGGGATGGAAGAAAACACGTAGACATCAATTTGTTCACTTATGTGGAAGACGTCAAAATTGGCGATCAAGTGCAAGACAAATTTTTGCAAGTCTTCCGAGGTTTCCAGACGGTTCTCCGTGATGAACAACCTCGCGGCATGGGCAAAATCGTGGCCTATCAGAGAGATCTGGAAGGCAATGAGGAACCTCATTGGGCATGATTCAGCCACATGGTGATTATTTGATGATACATTTGATTTCCCCACTAATACTAGGCGTTTGTCATTTTTAATTTATGAACGACCACGAATATCAAAGCCATGACTGATTTCCTTGTTTGTACAATACAGTGTTATTCCTCACCACGGGTCACATACAGTCCATCCATGATATCATCATCGTCATCCAACCTACTGTACAAAGCAATGTGAGGCCTGGATTCCATTCTTCTTCTTCTTGACACTGTCGCATTTCTCATCATGACTCGTCCCCTGCCGTAACAATTCTCATCATCATTCGTAGGCATGACCCGAAACCCACATGAATCGACAAGAAACCTCAATGCCCCTACATTGGATGGTTCGACATCGGCAAACAAGCATGTCTCATTCCACACGTGTTTTGCTACATATTTGCATTTTTCCACAAGTGATTTCCCAATCCCTTCCCGTTGATGAGTTGATTTGACACATATGACGCCAATGGTGGGGACGAGTTGTGGTGGTTGCTTGTTTGTTGGCAACAATGTTGTGTTGTATAATTTCTGACAGCCACTGTCATTGTTTCTATGGCTCTTTTCTTCTTCTTGTTCTGTTTCTTTATCTTTCTCTATTTGTTGCCGACTCTTTTGTTCCTGCTCGTCGTCGTTTCTTCTTGTCGTTGTTCTTCTTCTTCTCCTCGGTTCATTCATCATGGGAGGATACACCGTCATGCCCATTTCAATCATCCCCACAACATCACCCTTTCCAGCAAATGACAAAGAATCACTGGTAGCTTCCTTCTTCGTCACTATCATGGGATAATGGTTCATGCTGTACTCCTCCTCCTTGGCTACAAATAATGCATATTTCTTCCCCCTCATCTTTTGAACAGTGGACACGTACTGATTGTACGTATATTGTTCTGTCAATGCCTTTTCAACCAAGTTCCAATAAAACCATTCCACATTTAATTTCAAAGTTTCTATATATGATTTACCATTTGTGGCATTCTGCTGTTTCCCTGCTGCTGCTGCTGCTGCTGCTGCTGCTGGTGGTGGTTCTACTGTTGCTTTGCTAGTACTACTAGTTGTTCTTGCGGGGGCGGGGGCATCAAAGGAGGATGCAAGGAGGGATGCCAATTGTCGAAAATCATTAGATGATGAAGGTGGAGTTATGATCAGTAGGGCATTCGTTCTAGCTTTGCTGGATGATATAATAATACATGCAGTGTAGAATAAGAATATTGTCGTCCCAATGAACATTGAACACATATTGGGATCTTTTATTCTTTTTTAGTTAGAGTGTGTTATATGACTAGTAGAGAGTAACAATATTGCTACATACACCCATCGTACATATCGTACAGAGTACTGGTTCTTTTAGCGGATCCACAAAATTTTCAATGCACAAGAGAGGTGGAAACATAATGTTTAAAAAAATGTTAGATACAAGTACTGGTATTGTACCCCACCCCACGGAGTGATTTACCTTCAGTACATAACAGACGGGGTACTACACTCTACTCACTACCGTTGCCGGCGCTCTTTTTTACTCCTCTCGTCTAAAAGTCTTTTTCATTCCACCGGGGGGGTTCGCTTTCTGAAACTTCTACGACATCTCTCGCTACGTGTCTGGCAGTACAACTGACCAAACATAGCATAGGGGGAGGACATTCATTCCTATATTATACTCTATTTTACAACACATCGAGCGACTCATCCAATAAATGTCATCCATCCTCCTGTTCTGTTGCGCAAAAAAGAAACTCAAGACAAAAGGACATGAAGAAGACACAAAGCATTCCTTCGATTCTACCTTTCTTTTGCCTCTTACTACTCGTAACTATTCAAATTAATTTCAAATGCATCCTTGCATCCTCCTCTTTTGACCTCGAACCCGGACTTCTCGTCTTGGACATTGATGTGACGACCAACATCAACTCCAATCCTCACATTGACACAGAGCTCACCAGTTCCTTACTCTTCAGTACAGCCGACAACAGTGGAATATCCTCCACTGTCGACCCTTCCTCTGTCCCCTCCTATAGCCTTGGCATCGTGGGTCTCTATCACTTTGATGGTATCGTCGACGGAACCAACATTACCGACAGCAGTGGTCCAGGAGATGTCATCGTTCGAGGAACCGTCCCTTGCTTCTCTGCCACTGCCGAGACTGACCCTTGCCAAGATGCTTTTCTAACAGGGGACGGAAATGCGTCTATTGCACCTTTGTCCTTGACCGATGCGAAATTTGGCACGGCCGCACTCAATGTACAGCATGAGAGTTGGGCCGAAATTCAACCAGGGCCGTTCAGGCAGAATCAGCCAACGTCGGGTATTACCGTGGCATCTTGGATCAAGTCGGATGATACGGTGTTGAAGGGGAAGCTTTGGGAACGTTTGTTTGATAATTTTGATTTGATTGGGGGACAAAGGTATAATAGCAATGTTTTTTCGTGTGAGTTTGGTGGGAGCGATGGTACGTCGGGTGTGTATTTTTATGCCAGGCATTATTTTGAAGCGTATGAGCCGTTGGATACGAATGTGTGGATGCACGTGGCATGTTCTTTTGATCCGGTAGAGAAGCATTTGACTATATATTACAATGGTGTTGCGAGTGAGACAGTCAATGTCACATTGACCAATACGGATTTTCGACATGGAGATTATCAACCCATTGGTATTGGTAATCGAGGTGGAGGTGGTGCTTATAGGACGACAAATGGCTTTGATGGGAAGATGGATGACTTTGCCTTGTGGGGTCGTGCCTTATCTGCCATGGAAATCTTAGACTTGTACAATTCAAACGCACCCATTGAATTGGTGGAATTTCCAATTTTGGAAACTGTCAAATTCAACAAGACAGATACTCCTACCGAACGTGAATTTTCTGCGGTTACTGTGTCTTGGACATTGGTGGAAGGTGATGGTAGTGACTCTGGTAGTAGTGCTGGTGCTTCTCCTCCTCCATCATCGGCTGTGATGGTGCAAATATCGACAGATGGTGGAAAGGAATGGTGTGAAGTGGCCATTGACACAGTGTTTACGGATGGATTTCATGGAGGTGACCAATTAGTTTGTCTCTTTCCTGCAGTGAGTCTGAAGATACGAGTTAGATGGAATACGTTGGTTACATTGACATCATTGAGAGCGACGTTTCATCCAGTATCACCTCTGGAGGGATCATACTCGAATGTTCCCATTGGGATCAATTTGGGAGGTGTGAGTTATTATTCATCCGCATGGATATTTGTGGACATGTTCAAATCAAGTGCTGGGTGTTGTTGGCCCTACATACGAAGTGGGATGGATGAAAATGGCTGGCCCTTGGAAATTGATCCTGCTTTGGATGACGATGGTGAGACCTATTGGATTACTGGTCGAGCTCTAATTGGGAGGCGTGGGTTTTATCCAGCCGGAGAATATACACTCTATGCAGAAGGATCTGGTCAGATCACTCTTAATTTTGATTCAGGATATCACGTGTTGCAAGGTAAGTATGGGTGAGAAGAAAGAAATGAGTGGTCACTGCTACTAGTCCCTTTATGGCGGTATTCTGTTTTTGCCTTCATTGCAATTTCTTACATCATGTTTTGCATATCAACTTTTGCAGCACCATGTACATATAAATTTAATGTGACTACTCCATCAGGTGATGGGACGCAAATCATGTTGGAAAGATCGGAACTTGGCAATCATATTCGGAACGTCAGAGTGATGATGCCTGGTTTTGCCGAGTCCAGTGACCTTTTCCATCCAGAGTATTTATCATCCATTGAAGGCTTTACGCTGTTACGGTTCATGGATTGGGGAGTTACAAATTCTGCTAATATGGCAAGATGGTACCAAAGGTCCGTGGAAATAAAATTATTTATAACTATTGTATCAACTGTTATTTACGCATTACTAACTGATCATATTTCGGACCTGCTTTGATTTATATTTGGCAGAGCGACACCAACATCAATCTCACAGGCCCGTACTCTTGTGGAGCAGTTTGATATAATCAACACAACCCTTACAGATGACACTTTGTTTTCAGGAACGTATCTTGCTTTAGCCTATACATCAACACCTCACACTTTGGTGACAGGTCAAGTGGTAACAGTCTCAGACACAGGAGGGAGTGCTACAGCTACGAATGGTGCCATTGCTCCCTTTGACTTCAGGGGAACTATGATTGAAGTTATTGATGACAGATCTTTCATTTATACTTTCAAACCATGGAGCTGGAATGAGACATACATCATTGAAAGTTCTCAGACAGGATATGGAGGCAAAGTGACTGTTGAGATTAGGACTGGTGTGAGTCTTGAGTATCAAATTGAGATAGCAAATACTATGAATCTAGATGCATGGTTCAATGTACCCCACCTTGTAGATGACGACTACATTCAAAATATGGCAGAACTGATTTATGCCAATCTCAAGCCAAATCTTAAAGCATATGTTGAATATTCAAATGAAATCTGGAATTGGGCACCTTCTTTTGTACAGACACGTTATGCTTACAAAAAAGCAACTGAGGAGGGTTTGACAAGTGGGGCTCGACACTTGGAGTGGTATGGACAAAAAGTAGCTTCCGTTATGAGTATTTTTTCATCTGTGTTCGGAAATGATGCATCTACCAGGTTAGTTAGAGTTCTAGCTGTACAAGGAGGGACTGGAGATATTCAGCTTGGAACTTCAGGTGGTTCTGCATCAGTTGATGCTTTGGCTATTGCACCATACTTTGGTGGGAGCTTGAATTATAAAGTATTTGAACAAGGATGGCAGAATTTCACTGTTGATGACATTCTGGATATGGCACGGAATGAGATTGTTGATGACACACTTAGAAGAACCAGGGCTTCTTCTCTGTATGCAAAAGAATATGGAATTCGTCTGATTGCATATGAAGGTGGACAACATATGGGGGGCAGTGGTGATTGTGATGGCGTAGATTGCAATTCTATTGATGGTATGCAGGCATTATTTCAAGCTGCCAATCATGATCATCGTATAAAAGGTCTGTATAAAAACATGCTAAAAGCTTGGCAGCAAGAGGGTGGTGAAGAATTTGCCAGTTTCAGTCACATAGGTGAAGATTCGAAGTATGGGTCATGGGGGGTCCTGCAGCATCAAATGGATGATAAGTCTACTGCATGGAAATATCAGGCTTTGATGGAAAATCTTGGAGGATCTACTGAAATAACAGTGCAACCATCATCAAGTCCATCTCAGTTGCCATCATCTCAACCGTCTTTGAAGCCAACGTCTCAACCATCTCCGAAGCCAACATCTCAACCTAGTAGAAAACCTACATCTCAAGTAAGTTCACAAATTCATATCGACTTACTCATTTGCAACATGAAATTGTATTGTTCATTCTGATAATTATCATAAAGCCCAATAAAATTCCATCTAGCAAACCTAGCCAAGCTGAGCTTCCAACAAGCAAACCAAGTCAAGAATCCACAGGTAATCCAACAAGAAGTCCATCAAAATGTCCTTCGCAAACTCCGTCTATGCATCCAAGTATCATTAGTATACCAAGTGAAATATTGCCATCTGAAATTCCAACAATATCAATGCCATCCAGTAGCCCTACTGCGGCAAAAAACACTTTATCTCCTACAATGAAGAGGTATCAAGTAGTTACAACTAAGTGTTCTTGTACTTATCCTTTCAGGGGTATCACGCAACAGCAAGTTGATAGCCAATTTGATGCTATCATTGATATATGGACAAAGGCAATATCTGCAAATATTTCAGATGAAAACTGGAAAGTTCGCATATCCAAAGTTGCAGGTAGAACTGTTAGAAAAGTTCGACTTTTATCTGTAAAGAGATTCTTACAAGATGATATCATTGATGTTGAGGTAGAATTGTCGAAGGTCACAGTATGTCTAAGTGATGATGGATGTACCAATGATGATGTGATTCAGTCACAGCAAGAAGGATCAAATGTATTAACTAATGTGGTTGAATCGGTTGAAAGTGGAACTCTTGTGCAAAAGATTCAGGAAGAAGCTACAGCATCAGGACTATCTGACACATTTTCTAGTTTATCTGTTGATGAGGTACTGACTGAAGAACCACAAACAGAAATTATTGATCCTACCCCCTTCCCCAGTACAGATGTGTCACTATCACCTTCTGCTTCGCCAACTAAAACATATCATAATTATTGGTGTGATGATTCACCATTTAGATTCAAAGTACAGGTCAGAGGTGAAACAAAAACCAAGTCCTGTGTGTGGGTGGCAAGACATCCTGATTGGAAATGCAAGCTTGAAGGAGTATCAACCCATTGCCCGAGCACTTGTGAAGTTTGCAGATGGTGCTCAGATTCTACTGTCAGATTTGACATTGTTGAATACCCTGGTGTTACCAATACTCTGAAGACATGTGCATGGGTGGCAAGGAAAGCAACTGACAGTCGATGTGCCATTCCTGGTGTTGCCTCGACCTGCCGGTCCACATGTGGAACTTGTTGCATGGATTCATCTGATGCCTTTACATTTACATATAATGATAATGTAGTGACCAAACCCTGTGACTGGGCAGCCAGGTTTAACACAAATGAACGCTGCCAAGTTCCCGAAGTTTCCTTCCATTGTCCAATGACATGTGGAACTTGTTGTATGGATTCATCTGATGCCTTTACATTTACATATAATGATAATGTAGTGACCAAACCCTGTGAGTGGGCAGCCAGGTTTAACACAGAAGAACGCTGCCAGGTTCCTGAAGTTTCCTTGAATTGTCCAATGACATGTGGACATTGTTGTATGGATTCACCTGTCGCCTTCACATTTACACTCGACGGCAAAGAATTGACCAAACCCTGTGAGTGGGCAGCCAGGTTTAATACAGAAGAACGGTGTCAAGCTCCAGAAGTTTCCTTGAATTGTCCAATGACGTGTGGTACTTGCTAAATTACTCCGTATTTTGTTTGGCAAAGTTTGTTGTTTGTTGTTTGTTGTTTGTTGTTGTGTAATAAGAAGGTGAAAATCATCATGTTGCCCATGTCTTTACTCAGATTTGTGGCATTTTTAGAGTGTACCTGTGTTTCAAGCTCATTGCTTTGTAGGAAATGACAAGAATATAATCCAATAAATCATTTAACATGTTCCATATTTTTTATATGTCCATTTTACTCATGTTCTTTGTGTTCTTTCAGTCCATGCCGTCTCAAGTCAAAAATGCTGTGCCAAAATCTCTAATAAAATGTCAAATGTCATAGAATGTCATGCACAGTGACACTACACTACATTACACTGTAATTGTACCTGATACTCCCACAACCAATCGTCGCCGAAGCAGTTTCTAAAAAAAACAAGCAACACACAAAACTCCATTCATTCTCTATTATATCAGTCCACAGACAGAAGAGACTTATTTGAATTAATTGAAATAAATAAAGATCACAACTATCAGTTGGAAATGAACATCAACAAACAGACGCACATTCGTGAGAGTGTCAGTCAACAAGAACAGCATCAGCAGACAAAAGCAGAAGAAGCACCAGCAGAAGCAGAAGCAAAGGAGGAGGATGAGTCACAACAACGACATAAAGAAGAAGATGCCAACATCTCCTCTCCCTTACTGCAAATATTTCCATCATTTTCTAATCAACAACAAGATAAAAGATTCTCACAAAAAGACAAAACACGACATCATTCATCAGAAAAAAGCACCTCTCCTACTGAATTTGTCGATAATCCTTGCTGGGGAGGCCCACAAGAAGAAACACATAACCTCTCTTACCTACTCGACCTCATCGCCTCTGGAAAATTCAATGCGGATCCTACAAAACGCGACGAAACGATAATTCTACACAACGATAAGGACTTTTTAGTCATTGACAAACCCCCCGATTTACGGATGGATGGACCTTATCCGGCAACTGTACACAAACTAGTTACTTACTGGTTCCCTCCTCCTTCTCTCACAAAATCAATCCTCGAACATTCCTCGGATACCGATCTGACACAGTCCAAACATAGACATTTACTCTTGGAAAAAATATCCAAACTATCAAAAACAAGTGATGTACCGGATAATATCATCCGCACGACTCATCAGTTAGACTATGCTACATCTGGAGTTCTCCTCATGGCAAAATCTAGAGAGGCAGCATCTATCGCCTGTCGTGCATTTGCGGATCGAATGACTCGAAAGGAATACCTTGCCGTTGTATACCATAATATTGAACGCAATTTTCCTGTCTTGACAAAGGAGCAGGAGATTATATTTTCTCATTGGATGGATGGGTCTTTGGAGGAGAAACATCGGAATGAGAAAAAGGTCGCGAGCATCCAACATCGTAAGGGTTCGGTGACGTTTGTGGGATATTTGCCTCCTCATTCTATCTTTGCAAAGTGGAAAGGATTGAAACAAAAGGGTCGAAAGAGAAAGAGGGAAGAGTTGGGCAGCAGTGGTAATTTGTTGGCGGAGGAAGTTGCTGTGCAAGCAAGTAATAATAGTGGTAGTAGTAGTAACAGTATACAAAACATGACCTTGATGAAGCCTTTGGTGGGCGTTGATCATGAGGAGGAGGAAAAGATGGTCGAATATGGATGGAGGGAGATCAAACAGAATCCAAAGTACATGAAGATCTTTTTGGATCTGGCACATACTTACAATTCAATCATTGGTAAAGCCGCCACGTCCGGTGCATCGGCATCGGCATCTTCATCCATTGGTGAGTCCAACCAAGGAAAGGAAAGCCATGCAACAAAAAATACACATGCAAAGGACAAAGACCAACTGCCCACATTTTTCCGTCGAAGGGTAGAAAGCGAAGATGCATTTTACTGTTGTGCGCCTCTCGCAGAAGATCCCGACAACTTTCGTGTGGTGGTGACATCCCAAGCATTGCAAGAATGCAGCACGGACATTCAATCAAGATATGGTATGGATTCAACACATGGCGATAACAAAGGGTGGGATTTCAAACCATCCTTGACAAGATTTGTCGTTTTAAAGCGGGGGTATTGGAATGATTTACCAGTGACCAAGTTATTGTTGCAACCACGGACTGGTAGGAGGCATCAGTTGAGAGTACACACGGCTATTTTGGGGCATCCGATATTGGGAGATTGCACCTACAGTACAGAAGACGAAAGTTTAGAACGAAAACCTTGTAGTCGAATGTGTCTTCATGCCTCCAAGCTATCCATACCGTTGAAGGATAGTAAAATGAAAGTATTCATCGCACCGGATCCATTTGTTGGGGTGATTTAAGAAAGAACAAAAAACCGATACTCAAAATTTATTGTTGTACAGTAATGTTATTATAAGCATTATCATTATAGAAGCATGAACCGAATTCAAAATGTATCATGTATCCATACATGCGTGTATGTCTGCTACTACTAGCTTGAATCTTGAGCACTGCTCTCTCTGTATCTTTATTGTGAAACCGTTGCCTTTGGAACCAATCCAGCTTGTTTGTAATGTTCCACTGTCCGTTGCAAAGACGCTCCAGTATCTCTCACCAAAGTTTTCATCACACTTGCACTCCCCTGTTCTTCTGCCTTTTCCTTGCTCACTGGCAAAATCTTCAATAGGAACGTTGGAAACTTGATGGCAATATCCAACATGGATTCAATCGTAAATATAGCCTCCTTGGCTTCTTGTGAAATGTCAACGTAAAACGTCGAAAAGGATGATACACTCTGTTGCTTGGGATTGGACGAAACTTCCACATTCTCATCATCATTGTTACTGCTACTGCTACTACTACTTCTACTACCACTGCTATTCTTCCCTGTCAATTTATGAAATATCCAAACCAAAACTTTGGGACCCTCTACAGTTTGTTCATCCTTGATGTAGACAAGTTGATATTCTGGTAAGTCACGACCACTAGTAGTGCCCCCAACTTCTTCATTGCTTTCACAACTTTTATCCTTCACTCCACGAACAATTTTAACCCCAATCAATGCATTGGATTGCACCCTCAATCCTGCAAAATTAATCCCACCCGTCTTGACCTGATAGACCACGTCATCATCCTTGCCCTCGTCACCGCCCTCTGATACAACCTGTGGTAGTTCTGCCCCCACCATTCTTGACTGCTGCCTCCATTCCTCCAATAAAGGAAAGGCATCTATTTTAGAAAGACGCTGGGGAATATTATTTCCAGATCCACTTAACAAAAGACTTTGGATTTGAGATGATTCTTCTATAAGATATCTTTCAAGGTTGGAAATCGAGGAGATGGCAACGGGTTCCGATGTAAAAGTTTGTGTAGCACGAAAATGCAGAGTCGTCATTCCGTCATCTTGAAGAGAAGGAGGAGATGGAGTTTGCTTGAGAGAAGTGGCATGCAAACAGGAAGATGAGGATGAGAAGCAGCGACAGTAAGAGGAAGAGGAGAAGGGGGCTTGGGATCGCCGCGTACTAATAGGGTGATACTGCTTACAATGTATTGAATGACAAATAAGAGAGAAGGAGTGAATAAAGTGTGGAGCAAAGAGATAGCAGTAGCAAAGGCTCCAATAGAAACAGACTTGGCCCAAGTGTTTCATTTGGATGATGACGACGATGATTGAGGTATGTTACAAAGGGGAGAATGAAAAAAATATAAAAAAATGAAAGGAACGACACATGGAGAAGAGAATTTTGTGGTCAGAATCTTGATGTGACGTGTGTATCTTTTATTTTCTGTCCAAGTCGCCACCCACCCGACCCATCGGAAAAGGGGGTAGAGAGAAAAGACGGTCGGATTAATTATTAAAAAAAAGAGTTGATTGATGTCCTCCTCTTCTTGATTTCACCGATCAGAGCGATATAATATGATTCATTTTTCACAACCCATCCACACTTCAACTATATTCTTTCAATTATTAACTTATATTCATTAAAAGAATAATTCACCATGACCGAGGACGACGATCGACACCTTGTACACGTCCGAGAACGGCAATGGATGTATCTTGGCCCCATTGCAGCCACCCCCTTTGCTCATATAGCAGTCACGCTATATCGAGATGCCAAGACCCCACGACAAAAACAACTCTTATTGGGCGTTGGAATTTTGGGATCGACAGCGCTGACACTGGGAATGAGATTGTATTTAATGTGCCATGCGGGATATCCTGGTCAGGAAATGGATCCCAGCGTTGCCAAAGCCAGAGTATTGCAAGTCACAGAGGAAGAAAAGAGGGATATTTTGAATCCATCCGTGAAAAAGATTGCCAGGGAGGCCTTTCGGGGCTTTGGATGATGATGCGATGTGACGGATCACGTTGAAGAGTCGTGGTTTTATCCAGAAAATGTATTTTTAAAAAAAGTGAATCAACTGTATGCACGCACTTGTCCTACTAGTACCTTTATACGACATCGTCCACATCTTTTGAATATTCGTGAGTCCCCATTGTCGTAGACATTGCATCGTCTGCAACACTTCTCTCCTGAGCAGCTTCATTTGCTACATGATGCATGATTGCAAATACTTGAATATTCTTTCGATCCCATTCCAGCAAACTGGATGTGACTGTCGAAACAATGACTTCCCAAAGATAGGGGATGAAGAATATTTCAGGATCTGATTCTTCTTCGTATGTGAATTTAAAATCTTCCATGCCATTCATTGTCGAATCACTGACTGCACTATCATAGGAAACAACAGAGCCGTTAGAGGAACTTTGGGATCTTGTTCTTCTTCTTCTCGGTTTGTTTTGATTCTTGTTGTTACTGCTTTTGTGTTTGTTCACTCTTAGATTTTTTAGTGTGTCTGCATGATCACGGAGTGCTAGCATGGCTGCGTCTGCTGTTCGACTAGGGACTTGTTGGATGATTTTGTCTGCTTCTTCCATGACAGTTTGGATTTTCATTGTGTCCATGGATGTAAATGGGGATGCTAAAAATAGAAATGGATGGAATGTTGGGCGCATAGAATGAGTGAGCAAACACAAGTAGCAAAAACATTCATTTGCCGCAACGTTTCAACAAAAACTATTATCAACGTAAAAAACTTACCCTTGGATTTTATAATAGTATTGAATTCCCTTTGATTGTAAGCAAGAGAATAGACCAGATGAAGATTGGATTCCACCACCTTTCTCCTCACTCCATGCTTGACAACCTGTAAAAGAATGCGGCATGCTTCGGCATACATTCCCAGTGTGGATGTGACATCCCCCTCTTCTGCTGGCTTTCCTCCATTCTTCATGACCAGAATCGTGTACCTTTTCATGGTTGCAATAAGGACAGACACCAGACGCAGGGCAGTGTAGGAGTTCAACTCCACAACATGCGGCGATAGGTTAAGAAGTACGGCACAGCAGTTACTCAGTAAAAAGGGATCATTGAGGCGATTGAGGTTGAATATGATGCATCGAAGCATGGACAGTATTATTACGGAACCGACAGAAATGTTCTTCAATTGGCGTTCCTTGTACCATTCAATATTAGAGATGGTGGATCGCTTGAATGCATCAGGACCAAAGGAAGCATCCTGGCTAAATATCAAGAGCAAAATCATAATTACATAAAGTTGCGATCTTGATCGAAAGGGCTGTTCCAGGACATTGACAGAATTACCATCATTTGCACTAACGGTGGTTCTTCCCGAAATATAATGTGATATGGACGTAGAGTAATACAAAGTCCGAAGCAGAGGCATGACCACCTTGTCAAGATCACTCCTAACAGCCAAGGAAGCAGCAAAGATCGGTGAAGCTTGCAGTAACGTATATAGCACTAGCGCTCCAACTTCATTGTGCACGGTTCCACTAAAGGAATGGAATAAATGCTCAAAATTGATGGTCATAAGATTGTTCTGCTTTGGATTTCTATAATGGTGCACACTTTTGTCAAACGACCCACTGTTGTTATTTGATAAATCAACCGTTTCAAAGATATCCGTGGCTTCTCCTAGATAACCATCATTGTCGGGAGTTTTGCTATATCCCTCCCATCTATTATCATCCATGGAAGCCAATTCAATCCTAAATGGATTGGTAGAATAACAGCCATCAACACTGCTTCTATCCATTGGAACTCCAGCTCGATGATTATTTGTCAGAATCAAAAATAAGCATGCTCCCAAATCAGCCATGGGAGAATCTGACAACCAAAGTACATCATTTGTCAGTGATGGATGCATAGAATCATCAACCGTTGTACCCATTCTACCACTATTATACAAAGATTGCAATTCTGCCAGTTTGGAATCATAATCCAACGCCTTTCCAACTCCCAACAATTTTTGTGAATTTCTCAATGCCCTCAAGGCCACGACAAGAAGCCGTATGGGCAACAAGATTAAAGTCGATGACAAATGTATTACCTTTTTTGTTGAATCTAGAATCATACCCGATGAGCTTCTCATGGTATTATAATATCGGTCATGAATTGATGGTTCTTGTGCTTCTGTACTATTGTTGCCATCGTCTTTCAAATCACCGTCACCATTCCCATCTTCCAAGGACCATTGTGGTGTACATCCCGGTGCATTGGCCATGACAATCGTATGAGTCTCATACATTCCGTCTTTCCCCATTTTATCCTGTTTGACTTGCGTCGCAATCATATCTGCCATCATCTGAACATGATGTGAAATCGACCGTTCGGGTGGTCGAGGACGACCCATGATCCAATTCAAACAAACAAGCATGATTCCCTGAGGAGTCCACGAAGAGGAAGAAGAATTTTGAGAACGATGAAAGGATTTGCTTTTCTTTGTCCTTGTGGATGCTTCTTGCATGATTTCATCCAAAAAATAATGTCTCCCGCCCCCACACGTGGTAGTCACAGTAGCATCCTCTTCCAAACGTTGATAACTGGATACCATTGGACTGTACAACTGAGTCGAACACAGAACCGTTACTAATTTCAAACAAAAGACTGTGACATCGTACAATTCTGCAGTGGAATATACCAGTTTTTGCATGGATTTGGATTCCGACAGGGATGTCAAGAATGTAAACAAACAACGAATAAGATTCTTGGTCAGATGTTTCTCCTCCAATGATACTGAACCACTATCATCAAATTCATTCTGTCGAGTACTTCGAAGGGATAATATTTCCTCCCAGACATCATCATCATCACCAACACCACCATCATCCTGGCCCTTGGGATGATAATTTGTACCATGATTTTCATTTTGATCCACATTGGACTCTTGTTTTTCTTGTCCTGACTTGGAACAAATCTCCAACATTGCTTCATGAAGGACAAGTCGAAAGAAATTCAATGCACCACAAACTACCCTCGCTTGACCTACCAGAGCAATTATTCGACTAGCCATATTATTGCTACTGCTACTACCCGTCTGTTGCCTCGCCCCCTTTGTCGCAGTCGACGTCGTTGCGGTCGTTGTCACGGGTGCTTCAGCCTGTACAACAGTACGGCAACTCTGCATCAACTCATTCAACATTCTTATTGTATGCCATGCCAATCCAGCCAGATTCGAACTCACTACCGCATTCTTTGCCATGTTCCTTACCACATGTGCCACCAGTGAGGAGGAATCCGTAGCATTCCCCCCTTGTTTTGGTTCTACTAGTACTGCTGTTGCGGTTGCTGCTGCCGAGCCTCCTCCGTGGCTTTTACCGCTTCCTTTGTCGACAAAGGGAGGAAGACGAACATCTCTTGGATGCAACATATCCAAATGAACGAGAATGTCATAGGATAAAAACAGCTCTTGCCATCTCATATCTTGCAAAGGAATATTAGCCGGAGAGGAAATTTGAATCAGACGAGATTTGCATTGAAATGCGGAGGGGCTCAAGTCGCCATTTCGATTCGGATGGTTGAGTTCGGCGGCTCCCTGTATATATTGTACATTTAAAAGAGAGACATGAGAATGTATACAAAGAGCAAGTCAGAGAGAGAGAGAGAAGAATCGTTCAATTTTAGAAATAAAAAAAAGACGAGTGCAATGCAATGACTGCAATGATACACCGTATGCTTGCTTGCACGTGCCTCTGGATATCCCCACTTCAAGAGTCGACTTACCTGCGGATTTCCCCACATGATTGCTTGTTTGTTTGCTTGGTTGTTTCTTTGTTGGGATCCGACCGGCCGATGACGGGATTCCTTGATTGATTGGTGTCGCTGTATTTCGATGTTTATTTCCTCAGAAAGCACTGATTATGGATTACAGTATGGCGATGGGAAGGCTTGCTTATCACGTGTATTGTATACGGCACACTAGGTCTCCTAAATAACCTGTTATGTTTGGGGTACTGCTCGGGGTAACTTTAAATATACCATAGCCTTCCGTTCCTTCAAGGATCCTTGCTTCTTGAATTAAATAGACAACTCAATATTAACTATTAATTAATAATCATTAATATAAACAGGATATCCAGGAAAAGGAATACTATACATCATAATGTGATGGTGAAGAATTATTTAGAACCCCCAAGAAAAAGGCAAGGCATTAATTAACAATGACTATAGGATTTATGATGCACATATAAATCCAGCAAAGTCAAGGTTGTTCCAGCATGTATTCTTGAATTTATCCCATAATCAGACTAGATTTAATTTTAATTAATAAAAAAAAACACCCCTTTGATTTGATAGTCGGTAACAAGTAAGTAAAACGTCACCGATTGTGAAGAAACTGGAGTACAGCAACAGTAGGGTATTATCATAAATGTCCATCCTTGGGAACTTTACCATGAAGACGCCTCCAAACTTCCGTAAAGAGAGCTTTCTGACTTCCATAAGACTTGCCCTTCCTCTCAGACTCATGTAAATCTTTAAGGCTGCGTAAATGTTCCTTGGTCTCATTTGGTACCGAGGGACATTTGATCAAATGATTGTAGAGAGGTATGAGCGTCTTTTGTGTATCGGACATGGTCTTGATGGTACTTGGAAACAATCTCCCCCCAATCTTTTTCGTAAAGCCCTTGCAGTGGCGACAGGCGAGTCCACGGAATCCCAATTCCAATCCACGGCGTTTGCCGGTTCTATCGCGGTTTTCAAACGAGCAGGATTCCACCTCGTAGAGTACGGCATAGGAGAATTTTGTGGCGAGGCTTTTATCCATCTCACCGACAATGGCTCCATCGTGAAGGATGGATGGATGAGTGGTCATGGGAAACAAGCCATGATTGTCGCCGCTGCTAGATGGTGGAAGAGGATGCTGTTCTTGGTAATAACTGCTTGAAGGCGCAGAAGGAGGATAGTGCCCTGAAGCAGTCGAGTACATGGAACCGGAAGCTTCGGATGGATTGTGAGAAGAATACATTCCGTGACCACCGTTGTCGACCGAATGGTTGTTGTAAGTGGGATATTCATGAAGGGACGATGGACCATTGGATGATCTAATGGACGTTCTTCGCTCAAAAGGTGCAATAGTACTGGTTCCTCCCGGATAATCCAATGAATGAGCCGACATAGTTGTATAAGCAGAGTGGTTGCCTCTCCCATAACCACCCGGATGCATGGAGGCATTGTTATATCCGCCTTGATAAGCAGGATGATTGCCCATGTGCTGCACATTCCCCACAGTTCTCAGATGCGAGGATGTATCGGCAGGTGCCGATACTACCGAAGCCGTACCATATCTTTGCTTCCTTTCTATATTCTCTGCAGAATATGTATACGCATGAACAGAGTTGGCCCGTGAAAACTGTTCATAATTAGACCCAAACGTATCCACAGGACGAAAGGAAGATAGACCAAGTCTCGCTTGTAACATTTCGTGAGTCTCCGATTGCACCGATGTGAATGGTTTTTCCGTCCAGCCATTTTGGAACGTCATGCCGCCTGATGCCGAAGATCTAGTAGTATCATTCATCGCCGAATGTGCGTGCTGATCATTGTTGGTAGTGCCACTGTAAGAGCCCTGATGCGGATATGATGCACAGGAAGAATATGTCGACCTGCCATCGTGGTATTGACCCGGATTCTGCATCACTTCTGAATAGCCCATTCCAGGATAAAATCCCTGCATGGAAGAGGAAGGTCCATTAGTATTCTGCATCATGGTCATGGACGTAGATGATGACGACCATGTAGCATTGGCAGCAGGATAATGTTCATGATTATTTGGAAACGTCGGTGCAAAATAGGAGGGTGTCATTCCGGCAGCAGTAGCAGCAGCAGCAGTGTTATTTTGATGACTATCTACATCATGAGTCTGCTGCTCCATGGGAGCGTTGTTGTGGATCATCACTTCACTGGTATCCACAGGTCCTTGTCGCGGATGCGATAACATTTGACCGTTGTGACTGGACCCATCGGTCTGGTGGCCCCAACCAACAAAAGAAGTGTTTGTTGCAAGAGGCATATCTTTAAGTTCTTGGGTGGATGGCTCTTGCTCTTGTTGTTGCTGTTTCTTTTTCTTCTTCTTGCTATTGCCGCTGTTGTCCTTGTCTTGCTCCTGCGCAAAACAGGAAAGATTCAATGGCTCCCAATCATAGTTATCTTCACCATCTTGCGCAACCACGGAACATATACTGTCCGCATCTTCTTCTTCATCATCATCTTCAAATCCTCTTAGTTCCCATTGATCTGGATCAGGTATATCAAAACTGCGAGCCGATGCATCGTCCATGACTACATCTTCTCCCCCCATATCCCCGCCGCCGGCAGCGTCCAAGTTATGATCCTCTTCCTTGATGCTTTTCAGAATTTCTGTTTCTAAATCTAAATAGCTCGCATCGCTTTTTGTAATGGAATGTGTCATGCCAGTATGCACTGTACTGGTCGTATAAGAAAATGATCTTGGACTAGTATTTTGCAATGATCCAGCAGCATTAACAACAGTTGAAGTACTAGGAGAATAATACTCACAGTGGTGCTGGTTGCTTCGTCGTTCTTGTCCTACTGCTGCTGCTCCTACTCCTTGTCCTCTTGTTGTTGTAAAAGAAGTATCATTGACCTTGATCATTGCAGAAGTACCAGGCGACAAAGAAGAATAACAGCCACCGCCAGTACTAGCACTAGCACCACTAGTAGTAGATTGAGGGGAGAATGAGGATCCTTGGTGGTGGTGCAGCTGTCTTTTCTGTCGCGACGACGACATGACGAATGATGCTGGTGATCCTCCGCAGCCCCGCCCACACAACAGAAAGAGAACAAGAACGTCCACTCCTTGCTTTTTCAATTCTCTCTCGCCTCTTTTTTTTGCTGGCAGTACCCCTGGGTAGGCAGTACAGTAAGATGATGGGAAGCAGCAGAGCGGGGAGCTGTCTCTGTGTCGCGCCAAAAACAAGGCAGGATACTGTACGAATCAAGACAACAAAAAGAACAAAGAACACAGACAAGAAGATCAGATGGTAGATACAGTAGTACTAACTACAAGCACTGACTGCTGGCGGTGCCAAAAGAACTAGTAGTGAGTGCAATAACTACACCTCCGCCTCGTCCGCTTGAGTTTGTTTGTTCTTAGCTAGTAGAGCTTGTATACTACGTAGTTGAGAAGGGGAGTAAGAAGGGAGACAGAGGTACTACAATCCTAGGAGGAGGTGGAGTCTTCAACGCAGGACAAATTCTGTCTCGAGTATGTTCTTATGACAAACCTCTACGGTTTGACAGAGAGAATGTCACAATCGTCCAATCGATGATTGATGGATGGTGTGTTATGTGTTTTTTTGTGTCGGTTACCCCAGAGTGGGGTACTACAGTACAACAAGCAATAGAGTGCAACAAGCCTCTTTATTCTTTCTATGATATGTGAACGTAGGAACCCATGGCTACTGTATTGTGTCGTGTGGAAAAATTCGAAAGCCATCAAGACAATTAGTTGTTGATTTTAGTACAATCATCTCGCTAAATAGTAGGAATGACGTCTTAGTCGGGGAAGCTGTCGCGCTGGTCGACTGTGATCTCTTACTGTAATAATGGATTTAGCCGTCAGTCTTTGGAGTCCGAAATTTTTAATTTGTCAGATTATGACTAAGTACAGAAGGCATACGCACCTGTCTGTCTGACATCTGACACAGCATCTGTGCAAAGAATAATAGGCAAAGAATACTGCACTGGTAACTGGTACAAATACTTACTTACCCGGTAATGGTACCGGTACATACCACAGTACGCGTAGTTTAGAGTATAACTTCTGTTTTTAGTTTTTATGGGGTATCCGGTTTAAACTTGAGAGCTCTCGAGGGGGGGCTCAACGCAAATTTTACTCTACAGTGGAGCTAGCTTTTACTGTGTACTCTAAGTACTACGTAGTAATATAATAAAAATTAAAATATTTCAGCTCTTTTATGTATCTCTATTTCAATCAGCATCATGCTTTCAGCACAAGTAAGACGTCAACAGTATCAATACTACTATTATTCCGCCACAAAAGCAGCAGCAGTAGCGTCATCAGCGTTCTTAGTTTTTGCCAACAGTGTTGAAAATCATGACGGCAGTGCTGGCACTACTCTTATGAGTACCAAGGCTGGTAGTGCTGCATGTACTACCAGCAGCAAGAACAACCATACCAGTGATGGCAACAGCAGGCCACTGCCAATGACAAACTTTTATTTTCAAACTAAACATAATAGTAACAAGAATGAAAATGACAAATGCTTTCAACTGAAACGAAAATCATTATCAGCAGCAGCAGCAGTTGTAGCACAAGAAATTATACAAACATACCAAAAAAGATGGGGTCAAGGATCCAAAGCCAAAGTGACGTCATGTGAATCGATAGTACAGCAGGAGGAGGATATTCATCATCATACTCCTTATCCCCATGATGATCTTCATCGTGGTCATGATCTGGCTACTACTAGTACCACCGCTCCTCACCCAAAGGACAAAAGTACAAAGGAACAAATCAGCACATCGGTCAATGTGGAGAACAAGGACCGGTATCATGACGACGACAAATGTCCCCCCACAAACTCAACCGACCCTCACGAACAAAAGCCTAAAGAAGCATTACTCTACAATGGCCTTTTCCCACTGTATCAACTTTGGACGCCCAAAGTACCCTATCCTCAATGGGATAAAGACTGGGACGGCAAACAACCACAGCCACAACCAACACAAGATGGAAATGACAAGCAGGATGTAAACACCCCGCAGGAGCAGCAGAAAAAGCAGCAACAACAACACCAGTACGATGAACGATTTATTCGCAAACATGGTGTAACACGTCATATCATTCTCATTCGTCATGGACAATACGATGAACGTCATCCAGACGATCACAAACGAGTCCTCACTCCCTTGGGGAGGAAACAGGCGGAGTTGACGGGGAAGCGTCTTGCAGAGATGATACAGGGGATCAATGAGCAATTTGGACCGTGTCACGTCAAAGTCTTAAGAGTGAGTGATATGGCAAGGGCCAAGGAAACGGCGGAGATTATTGCCAAGGAACTTCCAGATTGGGTGGAAAGGGCCGAGCCGGATGCGTTGTTGAATGAGGGGAGGCCTTGTCATACAATACCTGGGGGTAGGGTGAGTCAGAAGGTGATTGAGAAGACGGATCAGGGGCATAAGAGGATAGAGGAGGCGTTTCGAAAATATTTTTATAGGGCCGATCTTCCCTTGTGTGATAAAGGGGAGGAGAAGAAGGAAGAGGATGTATCAAATGTTGATAAGCGTGAGGATCATGCATTGACTGCAAGTGATGAGAAGAAAGATTCGTTGCAGGGATCTTCCAAGGAGCTGGAATTTCATCCTCAGCATGAATTTGAGATTATTGTATGTCATGCCAATGTGATTCGTTATTTCCTTTGTAGGGCACTACAGTTACCACCAGAGGCTTGGCTTCGATTGTGTACGTTTAATTGCAGTCTCAATTATATTACAATTCGACCTACTGGTTCTGTGAGCGTTCGAATGTTGGGAGATATTGGTCATTTAGGTTATGAGTATTCTACATTTTCTATGCATCATGGATTTAATTGGTGACATGTGTTGGAAGGCGTAGCAGCATGGAACTTTGCTGTTGTTGTTGTTAGCTATTAGCAAACTACGCAAGGTATAAGCTGGTTACAATCAACCTTTTTGTTTCGATCCGTATCTTCTGGTGGTTGCGAAAAATTATTCAACATTATTTGATCTTTCATTCATATTTTGGTTGTTGGAGTACCAGTAGAAGAAACTGCAGTACTTACTGCAGTACTAGTATTTCGTGCTGTCTGGCTGTTCATCTGCCATGAGCTATAATGTAGCATGCTTGTTGCCTCCAAATTCCTAACGTAATAAGAGCATCTTGAGCAAGATTGTAGGTATTTAATACTACTAATAACTAGTAGCCCCCAGTGTCCTGCTGTAGGAAGCCAACTTGTCTTCCAACCATTTGCAAGTGGCGAAAAACTGGCTCGAGGCATATGGCTTGTTCTGCCAAACCAACAGAACGGCAAAGAGACTTGGTCTGTGCCACCAAATTACCTCCTTTTACAATTGGAACTTGATGCAGTTTTCCCCTCAGGTTAATTTCTGCTGTAAACACCGCCCCTTTGTTCTCTTGCCCAGCCATGAAAAATGTTTGCAACCCCGACCTACTTGCTTCAAGTAATTCCATCGTTTCTGGATTGGTAAGCGATGCTTCAATGGTGTGGAAGCCAATGTCCAACCCAACCATGAGAGGATTTGTATGATCCTGAAAAAGTTGGAAACAAGGTTGAGCTGTGGCCATATCTATACTGAAGCAGGTAAAAGATTGTTTAAAGTATTTTGAAAACTGTTCAGGGTCTTGAGGTTTCAAAACTGTATCAATCATCAAGTCAGAGCCAGTATAGGAAACTTGGTCTGAAGGAGTATGAAATTCCACAGCTGGAAAGCTCACGTGGACTCCTTCTTCCTCCTCTTGAAAAGATTCATCATCCTCGTCGTCAGATTCTACGTCATTTTGATCCAGATCCACCATATCGTCCTCAGCATCGATATGCTCATCCTCCTGGTTGTTGGCCTGAAGATTCGAAAATTGTGAATGAAATTCCACACCTGAAACATTCATTGATGGATCGGATACAGTTGTAAAGGTGATCAAACTACTCGCTGTTTCATCCAACAGATTTTCATCCTTGTAAAGTTTCGCTATCAATGAATGAGATCCATGGATAGCGTGGGCATACACAATGGTCGAGTTGGTAGACCAACAACTATAGTGACCATGATCAACAGAAATGCAAACTCTGTAGTCATCACGAGCTGCACGAACCAGTCTCTCCGATTCCGAATCAGAAGTCAGAACTTGAAGTCCAACAAAGAAATATGTCCCGGCAATAAAGCTTCCATGTGGAGGCTCGTGAACTTTCAGATGCACTCGTCCTCTTGCTGGTGATACATTTCCTGGTATACTGCTCCTACTACTACTTGTTGTTGTTCTTGTGGTGGTATCATGATCTACTGCTGCTGATCTTGGTAATGCCACTTGTTCCTGCCCTTGTTCTTCTCGTGATGATCGAATGGAGTTTTGCTGAGACGCCGAAGCAGGTGCATTCTTGACATCATGGGATTCTTTCTTGTTGACGAGTTTAATGGGAGTGTCGGTGGATATAGGAGCCTTAACTTCACCAAGACTGGAGAAGAGTTGATGCGCAACTACAATCAAATATAGAGAGATCTGGGTAAGACGAAAGAGTTTAAGACTCATAATGTTACACAACAGGATTGTCTTCTTCTCTCGAGATTGAGAATAATCCACAATGGAATGGCAAGACGCTGGACGGGTGATATATTCGGTGGAATGGCAAGATTTTGAAAAATGGAGACTTTTCAAATTCAAATTCCTTGCCTTTCTCACCTACAAACAATTTTGAAACAATGGACAATTAATCTGTTTGGCTCTTTTTCTTCTTACTTTTTTACGTTTCAAGCACCTATTTTCACAATTACACGGCCTGCTGCTGTTTTATCACGCACTTTACTGTTGGATAAATGTCTCTTTCTCTCTCTCTCTCTCGCACAGAAAGAGTATGATGTACTATAAGAATGACACTTACATCCACTGCTTTCTTCAAATCATCAAACAAACAAATGACACTGGCTGCCACTGCCTATTCCTGATCGTCCAAACACCCCATTGAAAGAAGGAGACTTTTTGCACATATCCTTCTTGTCTGATTAGAAACCACTTTCATCACTCATGCCCAAGACATCTTCCACCAAACGATGATCCTTGCACCTCTCTTGAACCATATCAACAATATTCGTCATCACTTTCTGACAATGTAGCCTTGAATGCACTTCTTGTATATAAGTTTCCTGCTTCATATTCAATTCATCCTTCAATTCCATAACCAACAACTCCAAAGAATCAATACGTTCCTTACTCTGCTGCCTCTCCATTTCTAGCTGTTCATTTAATTTTTCCACATCACCTTTCAATTTTGCATTAGTCTTACTAACTTGCTTCGCATGCTTGTTGAGCGCATCAAACGTATTCCCGAGCGACACATTGGCATCCATCAGCCTCTGATTATTCCCCTTGAGAGATTCAAAATCAGATCGAAGTTGAGAATTTTGACTGCGAAGCTTGTACACTTCTTTTCTCAAGTGTTCCAAAAGTTTGCCACTTTCCACCATGAGCGCCTGTTGTTGCTGAGACATCACGGTGTGCATGGTACGCGGTTTGGATTGAGAGTTGGAAGATGCTCTGGTGGAAGAAGAAGGTGGGAGATCTGATGGAGGCGGTGGGATGTTTGACACTAAATACGAGTGTGTACTGCCATCGTCCTTTGCGTTTGGCATGGCTTCTTCTACTGCTACTTGTTCCTGTGGGTCTTCTTCCAGTATCTTTGACAAGAGAGTAGTAGTACATTCTTCACCTTTGAACTTTTGATCTTCATTTTGTGTTTCGACTGGCACTTGTTCCTGCTCCTTATCTTGAACGATGATCTCACCCTCCTTTTCCAAATTTTGAAAAGCGTTGCTGCTGGTCGTAGCTTCTTCGTCGTCTTGTTGTTGTTGTACCACTTTTACAATTTCACCACTGCAATCGGACGACTTCTCGGACCGATCTTCCATTTCTTCTTTATCTATCCCCTGTACGCTTGATGTTACAGTACTTGTGGGACTTGGACACGTTTCGTCTGAATCCTGAGGATGAACTTCTTTGTGGCTACTGTTCTTGTTAGTAGTACTTCTCGTAGCAGTAGGAGTACTTAAATTACCATGAGGAGATGTATTGTTGGTGTTAGTAGTATTAGTAGTAGTATTAGCAGTAGTAGTAACAACGGCTGTGCAAACAGTGACTGATTCACTCTTTTGACATAATTGTCCCATATCGACTTTGACGTGATTTTCCAATTGTTGAGAGACGTTTGATTCGATGGATGGCATGACTTTTTATCTCTCTCTTTTTGTAGTTACATTTATTTGTATTGTGCTGGTGATATTTTTTTTTGGAAAAAGCGGTTGTTGTGATTACGACAACCACAACGGTGTAAAAGTCCATGACGTATTACTCTTGCTAGCTACACGTACGTAGGGCGAGCTCTGGCTGGCATACCAGCAGGTGCACAGAATTCCAGTACGTTCTTGAAAAAACTACGTTACGATGGATGGTATATAGGCTTTTTACCACTGTTTTTGAATACTGTACCCTACCCTGGACACTGTGCTGCTCATACATCTCGCATCACAAAATGTACTCACGCGCACTCTCGCGGAGAAACTGATCTCACAAAAACTAACTGCGGATAGCTAACAACTTACCCATGAAACAGCAAAAAGCGTATTCAACAATCAACAATCAGTATTTAGTGTCTCGGTTATCATAATTATTGTAGATAGATAGAATACATTGGAGGTTGGTTGGTGCAGTCGATAGTAGATAGATGAAGAGCATGGTTTATTTACAGCGGACGTACTATTTGAGCGGGCGCGGTCTTTGTAGTATTACTAATAGATTACGCATTACTACTGTACTCCTGACTGCTGTACTGGAAGTAGATAGAGAGTAGAGGATGATCCAAAATCACAAAACAGCTGTTAGAGCTGCAGCAGTTGCACATTGAAGAATTCTGTCTGGTGGGGAAGGGAAATGACTGGGAAATATCAGTTTTCATTTGGAGTTTAGTATTGAGTCATTTAGAGATAGTAGTTAGCCCATAGTACTATCCTCGTGAGCGATGAGCAAGAGCGAGACCAAATGATGCCAAAATGAACATGGTGATAAGCGACATTGGCTGGAAGGTATCATGCACCCTTGCTTGTTATTGGAACAATAGCAGTACTGCATTCACTGTTGCCATTGGAAAATATTTGAATGATTGGAATGGATCTTATAGTGGACAAGATACACGTGTATTGCAGTGGAATGGTATGGTAGCAATAGTAGCTTGGAGCAGCAGGAAGGACAAGAGATTGGTGGTGAAGCAGCAAATGAGGATTGCTGGCCTGGTTGGTCAGTATCTATCTCAAGTGGCTGATCGCAATAAAGTGACCAGCATAGTAGGAGCAAGATCTAATACTAGTGATAAGAATGGAAGTATACTTTAATGAGTGTGTCTGTGTACATCAATGGAATGATACTAGCATCACTAGTAGTTGGGTGCAAAAAGGACAGGATATTGATGATGAAGCACCAAATAATTATTCAGAGTGGTCAGTGTCAATGTCAAATGATGGTAATACTGTGGCAATAGGTGCAAGCTAGTACAATGATGGAAATGGAGCTGCTGACAATGTGCTGGTATCATGGTCGCACCAGTTGGGTGCAGAGACGATGACAGGATATTGCTGATGATGAAGTAGCAGGAGGTGATTTTTCAGGTAACTCTGTATCAATATCAGGTGATGGTTACATTGTGGCCATAGGTGTATATTTAAATGATGGAAATAGAGGAGGAGCTGATAGTGGGAATGCTTATGTCTATGAGTGGACAGTTGATGAATCAGGCTACTCTGTATCTATCATGTCGTATGCTGATAGAAATATTGTGACAATTGCTGAAGCACCTTGAAAAAGTGGAAAAGGATCAGGTAGTTGTCATGTTAGTGTCTACGAGTGGAGTGGAAATAGCCGGGATAAAATAGACCATCAGAACATTGATGGAGAAGCAGCAGGTGATCAGTCAGGTTTTGCTGTTTCAGTTTCAAATGATGGCAATACTGTGGCAATAGGTACACCATATCATGTTGGAAATGGCAACTGCACTGGGCATATTAGGGTTAATGAAAGGAGTTTAACAACATCTGCTATTGCAGGGGGGGGGGGCTCATTTCTTCACTTTTGATGGCATTTTTTTACATTCCAGGAGGGAGATTGTGATGTCGTTCTAACAAAGCGCCAACAGTTTTCTGATGGGCTTTTGAATTCAGTGTTGATACTAGGCTTACTTCTGCCAAAACAAAGGACAAGAGAGGCATAACGACTACAACTTACACATATTTCTGAGGCTGCTATCCTAATAGCAGGTAATATTTTCAAAGTGCAGAGTGAAAATGGTAAAATATATCTGAATGGATCTGAACATAAATCATTTTCGCGAGAAAAAGATAAACCTCAAAAGATCCGGGCCTCGTAAACTCTTTGCTCCTAATTTCGAAACTGGCAGGCATACCCCCAATTTCCTCCTACTCTACATTGACTAGTAAAACCTATCAAGGCAGAAAGAAAATGATTGTCAGTTATACCTTTGACTTCGGTGATGGATCAACAATAACATTTCAATCTAATCCACATTTCAAAATGATTTTTGTCGAGATGAAGGGCCTTTTAGTATTGCTTGGTCGCATAGAAGGCCTTCTTGGATCATATGAAAGCACTGGCTTTGTTGCTAGCGAGGATGGACGAAGGAGAATGCAAGGAGATAATGATGTTGATGCGTACGGTCAACAAGAGTGGCAAGTCGTGGAGGACGAACCTAAACTATTCATGTTGGCAAATATATTCCCATAAGCACCAAATAAAAGTATAATTGTCGATAAGAAGCACAATCGTCAAGGTGGCGAAGAATCATCTGGAGTAAACAAAATGCATAGCGGATGGCGTAGAGGCAAATATTTTCAAGGCTGCCAACGATGCTTGTGCGCATCTTCCTTTTGGACCCCAAAAGCAGTTCTGTATTCAAGAAGTCGTTGTCAGGGATGGTTGAGTTGGGCCATGATAATTCTACATCTAAGCACTATGAAAAACGGAGCAATATATGTGAAATTAGAGATTATAACAAATGAACCAAGAGAGAATGCCAATAGAGATCTTTTCATTTTAAAGACAAACGCAAAAGCTTTAGTTATCCGCACAATAACAAATGTTGCGGTTCGTCACATGTATTCTTATTTTGAATTGTAGTATTTGCCTTTTTCAGCAATTTGAAAATACCTGTGCCTAAGGGAATTGGTATACCCATAATGATGCACTCGCTCACCCCCACTATTGCATCGGCTCTTCCGTGTGCTGCTGCATCGAACAAATGATCCGTAGTCTTCTCAAAAGACGCAAGCATGAGTACACTTTCACGCATCTTAGAAACGCCAAACCTTGTTATTCCTAGTACCTCCCCTTTGAAAGTCATCACATCAGATAGAAGTAAAAGATGCCTACTATCAATTCCTATCCCATAGGCATTCATGATGTATGAAATTTCTGCAGATATCTGGGTACGAGCAGCCTCGACACCAAGTGTTTCTTCCACTTCAATCACATGATTAGTAGTTGTCCTCCTTCCATCAATTCCTGGAGACCCCATGACTTCTGCCAGACCATATCCTTCTACGAGTAAATGATACGACGTTTTTCCATTCTTGTCCTCTTCATTGATGACTGCACGATTCACTGTTGGGATACCTTGCACAATCACACTGGGGAGGGCCACCTTCAATGCTTGCATGGCGAAATACATGGGAGGTGGGGTTGAACCAGCCTTTTCAGTTGCTTCTGGAACATAGACACGCAATTTCGATTTGGAGCCCTTCTTAACCTTGACATGACAATCATTTAGTGATCGCAGAATAGCAGGGCGCGAGTGGCCAACAACGCCCCTAAGAATCGATCTTCTGACTGAGTTAATATCTATATTCAATTTCAATTGATCAATAGCTTTCAGATCCAGTTCAACTGAAATATAGCATTTAGATGGTGCAAACACCTCCTTTATGTACAATGATACCTGCCCTAGAGTAGTTTTTTCGATCACAGCCTTGACTACTCGTGCGCTAATCTTGTTATTATCCTGCACTAAATGGGCTGTAATGATTGGTGTTGAAATGTCCTTTGATGCATTAATAATCTCTTTCAAACGAGGAACTCCAAGAGTAACATTCATACTTGATACTCCAGCAAAGTGGAATGTTTTCAGCGTCATTTGTGTGCCGGGTTCACTGATGGACTGTGCTCCAATTGGACCGATGGCTTCACCTGGAGGAACAGAAGCACTTTCATACTTTCTAAGAGCGAGCTCCATCATTTTTATCACTTGAGATTTGCTCAATCGGCAGCTATTCCACATACGTTGATCGATCATTTGTTCGGTCGTATACTGATCCACATCTGCCAAAAGTTCCTCCTGCAACTTGATGATGCCCTTGAAATACGCACGAATTTCGTCAAAGAAAATGTTCCCCACAGGTAGAAGCTTTTGGAAATTGGGTTGCTTGAGTTCAGATTCAACCGTCTGCAACAACTCGTCTCCAATAATTGCCTTTTCTTGATAGCCTGGATACATTTGTGTAACAGTCAAACGGAGCCTATCAAAGTCCACTGGCCTATCATTGTTTTCCATCAGTTCGGGGTTCAAGTTATCATCCCCGTAAATGAACTGAACTACAGTATTTTCGCTGTTTCTTACCGTATTATCATACTGGAGAGATAAATCTTCTAACGCCTTCAAATTTAAGGAACAGGAACAAGATAATAATTAGAAAATGAAAGATAAAATGATATATAAATGGAAGGAAATACATACTTTCATCAGACGCCTAGCCATGTAGCCGGTTTCCGCAGTCTTTACAGCTGTATCGACCAAACCTTCACGACCTCCCATGGTATGAAAGAAGAATTCAGTTGGTGTAAGGCCAGTATAAAAAGAGTTCGCCACAAAACCTTTAGCAGGGGCTGTCAAACTATGGTATTCAAAATGGGGTAGTGTTCGATCAACAAATCCATTTTCGATACGTTTTCCACCTACAGCTTGCTGTCCTACACAAGCCATCATTTGAGATATATTGAGAGGCGAACCTTTTGATCCACATTCTGCCATGATACGAGGAGCGTTCGACCATTCTAAAGCTTTCATGGCTTCCTGACCAGCGGACTCACGCAGCTTACCCAGTACACCGTTCAACATTTCTTCCAGAGATTGTAAAAGATTGCAGCCCGGTCGTAGCTCCAACGACCCTTCATCATATTTTTCAATGTATCGATCAGCCTGATCATACCCAGTAGACAAAATTTTGTGTTTTAATCTCTGCAAGTCTTCTGATGGAGTTACATCAGAAACACCAATGGAAAACCCTTTGTGATGACCCATAAACCGAGAACACAACCTTGAAAATCTGTCCATGACTTCTGCTGCATACTGAGCACCACAATCTCTAAGTAAAACATAAAGTAAACCCGTCTTACTCCCGTCTCCAATGGTCTTCTTTGCTATGTTTCCCGAAATAAGCTCGCCATTTCTAAAAGCAACCCACCCATCGTTAGGACAAAAGTGCTTCATTTTTAAATCAGATGCATAGTTCCTTTCTTTCATTTCAAAGCTCACCAGGTTTTGGACTTTATTGTTTGGACGAATCATAGTCGAAAATAACTGCTTCCCAGTCCAAAGTGGTACCGGTTTTATGATGGCAGGAGTAGGTACATCTATCTCTTCTGCAGCATCTCCAAAATATGCAGCAAGGGTGCAGAACGCTTCCTTGGTAAAAAAACGATCCCTCTGTGTGATAAGATATGCTGCCGATAGAAAGTCTTGAGATGCTGCTACCAGCGGTTCACCATTACGTCCAGTCACCAAGTTGTTATGAACTCCCATGAGCAAAGTTGCCTCCGCTCGAGCTTCTTCGGTCTGAGGTAAGTGCATATTCATCTCATCACCATCAAAATCAGCATTGTAAGGGGCACATACTTGAATATTGAACCGGAATGTTCTCCACTCCATAACCTTGACACGGTGCGACATAATACTCATCTTATGAAGAGACGGTTGGCGATTGAAAAGCACAACATCATTATCTTCCATGTGTCTCTCCACAGTGTCACCGATTCTGAGCTGTTCTGCTGCTTTATCTCGGTCACCGAATTGAAGTGACTTTACGAATCCTCCTTCACCTCCCATACGGATTTGATTGGCTCCAGGATGAATATCAGGACCATTTCTCACCCTAACACGCAACTTCTCAATGTTGTACCGAGACACTTTCTCCGGATAAGTCATAATCTTGGCCACATGTACCGGTACACCTACTTGATCCACTCTCAAGTTTGGATCGGGAGAAATCACCGTCCTTGCCGAAAAATCCACTCGTTTCCCAGACAAATTACCACGGAATCTCCCCTGCTTCCCCTTCAACCTCTGACACAACCCTCTAATGGGCTTTGCACCAATGGGCCTCTGCAACCCAGGCATCTCCCCATTGATATATTGCGCCACCTGAACTTGCAAAAAATCCCACTCTTCCATGATTGTTCTCGTATGAGGTCCCCGACTCAGTGCCAATTCCAGCGCAATATTCACATCCAGAATTTCTTGCAATTTGACCGTCAAATCATCCTCGTTGCTCCCACCCCCCGCATCCATGGCAACACTTGGTCGAATAGGCACAGGTGGCACTAAAATATTCTGCAAAATGAGATTCTCTGGTCGGCCAATCAAAGGGTCAACCCACATCACCTCGCAATCTTCATCACTGATATTCTTCAACAACTCCAAAGCCCTAGTCGGAAGTAAATCTTCCACAGCATTACTAATGGAATTGACCACATCTTTATTTATTTTCATGGCGTTCTGAAGTTGTTCCAATAGTGCATCCAACTCATCTTCCATATGCTTTGTCTTGTATTTCTCATGAATAATTTTCAGAGTGGGAACGCCCGTTATTTTCTTAACTGTCCCATTGGCAACATGACAATAGGGACAATGTTTTGACTTTTTGCATCGATCAATCACCTTTTTGAAAATCGCCGCCTTTTGCAACGAATCATTTGTCTTTCTCATTTTCCTCAGAAAGGACAATCTCTCACCATCTGGTAAAAGTACCCGAGAACAAGTTTTACAAATACACTGCAAAATATTCAGTGTATGCTTGATAAATCCAATATGATACACGGGAAGTGCCAGTCGTATATACCCATAATGACCCGCACAATCTGCAAGCTTCAACTTGCAAGTCGCACAAGCGCTGAATTTGTCGCTGACCCCCAAGCGAGGGTCGAGGCATCCCCCCATGGCCGGACTTCGGGAGGGCATGGTGAAGAGCTCACGGGATGTTACTTGGAATTCAGAGATGCGCTGGATTTCAGAAGCGGAGAGAAGTCCAAATTGTAAATGAGAGATCTTTTGAGGCGTCGGGGCAGAAGAGACGAGGCGCTTGGATGTTCGCGAGTGGGGATCGTGGATGTCTTCTTGGGGATGAAACATGGTGATGATGATTTTTTGTTTGTTTGAATGTTGTATTTTACAAAGTGTGCATGTGATGAAATATATTTGAGGAGATGAAAGGCGTCTTTCTTGTTACTCCACTCCATTCATAATAAAATGGTTGAGGTTTATTTTTTTTATATTGTTGTACCGGGTAGTAGTTTTTTTGTTGTCTCTCTGGAGTCTCCCCGGGGGCGGGGCGGGGGTTGCTGGTGGTTGCTGGTGATGTTAATATCTGGTGGCTCCCAAGTTCACCACAACA